>OX424572.1:178534056-178741556 GCA_949152435.1 Gastracanthus pulcherrimus
GACATAGCGCGAATACTGAATAAAATATTTAAATGTCATCATTTTTCCATTCGTACACTACGAGTTTCAGGGAAATCTAGTTGGACGCGTGCCGGGAAAACATTCGTACATTGCCTAAATGAGGTTAACTCGCGGATCTCTTGCTGGAATCGCATTAGTTTTCCCTATATAGGGAAATGGGGAAATCTTATCGGAATCGGGTATATAGCCAGGGTAAACGCAGGAAAATTTCTACACAAGATAAACCTCTTTGCAAAATGAGTTTTAAAATTTGAGTATTGCATTCAATATATCCTTATTTAATTCCTCAACTAAGGTAAAAGTATCAATACCCGAACGCAGAAGAAAGGATACTGCAGATAACTGGACAGTATGTGTCCCTGGACACTTTCAATCAATCACGACCGTGGAAATCATCCAGGTATAGATGCTGTCCAGGTACTCGTACATGTCCGGGTATTAGTACTTTTATCTTAATACTGAAAAATTGTACGCAAGCTATAAGTATCATCATAAGAATTAGGGGACGGAGGCATCACTGCTCTGCAGAATTCATTTGTACTTCGACCACGGATAAACAATAAACAATAAATACATAAATAAAGAATAGAAATTATTTAACAAATCAATATTTTATAAATTCATTTGCACAACACACACAATGTTTAGTGAAATAGCCTTATCATATTTTGAATTATATACTTATTATTACCTTATAGAATTATAAGGTAAGGTGATCGAATATCGGTAAAACAATTTTAAATTCGTTAAAAAATCTACAATGTTTTCTTTTCAAAACTGTTTGCGCTATTATACGTTCAAATTATGGGACACAACCATACTATAATTCTACGACGGTCATCCTGGGTTTTCACGATGGTAACTGGGCTTTCAACAGTCGGCACTATTTCCATCTCCACTTTCTTCTTAAGTAGGCCTCATTTGCTCCGAAACTCTTATATCGAAAAAGGATGAGTGGCATGAAACTACGAGACGAGCTCGAGAAATCATAGTATGTTTGGATCTCGTGCTTCTAACGTATGCATTTTATAATAAAATGTCAAAGAAAGCCAGTATGCTTTTACAGTAAACCAAGTTTCCATTCTATAATAGCTAGCTTTCTCTCCGTATAGTGTAAATAACTTCCATGAATTTTACTTATAAACATTCATTTTTATATGTATTTAATCCTTAGCTACCGGACAGACACCGCTTGATATAGAAACAATTTTAATTTTATAAATATTATGTTTTAGAGCTTCTTATTTAAATGTAAAACTGCTCTAATGTTCATTACGTGAAATTTTGATATAATAATATTTATTAGATTAATAAATATAAACGAGTTCGTTAACAATACTAGAAAATTTGATTATAAAAATTTTCAAAAATTGACTTTTTTACTTCAAAAAGTGAGTTTTCTTAAAGATTTGTGTATTTTATGAAGGTTAAATACATTATTATTGATTATATTTAATTTTTTGATTATTATAATGAATGTATTATTTACGTGCTCACTGACATGACCGGCAATGATTATACATAACCTCATCAAACGATTTATTTTTTTCAAGATTAATGTCCAATTTTCGGTTAACTAATCACTTTAATTTGTTCATTTATTTAAACTCTGAATTATAATTTTTTTCTTATATAAAAAATGTCACATATAATATAATAGTGCATAAAAAGAAACATTTGGTGTCTGTCAGACACACGACGGTAGATACGTGATAAAAATTTCACTACAGTATCTAAGGGTTAACATTGAGATCAACCGAAAGCTCACAATTTGTTCGTTATAACTGACTACTCGCTATAAACAAGTTCATTACAAGCGGATTCTTCTGCACTTTCCAACAACTTTTACGATGCTTCGACATTTCAGTAGGAAATGCATATATTTTTTAATAGTTTTTTATCAAATAGTTTTTAATGTTCTTATTTTAAAAGATAATTCATCTATTTCAGTTTTGTTAAGTTCTTTAAGGGTATCTAAAATAAGAAAATCACTACTGATTTGTTCACCATACCTTATATGCGGGGACTTGATCTATTTCAAAGACTTTATCACAATTCATTAGAAATGAAGAAATGTTTACATACATGTTTTCTGATAAAAACTTAAAATTTGTTTAGGACTGAAAATTGCTAAAACCTAAAAGTATAATTTTATGTATTTATATACTTAAGATTTTAAATGCATAGTTTTAATGTGAAATCTTCTCACTTGGCCCGAAATTCTCCGTATGGGTACACACGGGGTCGAAAATAGCTAGACAAGCGAGATAGAAGGAGTGCAAATAATAATTAACGAGCTGAAGCTTTGCTATGCGCAGTGCATATATTTACCTCGAGAGCGGGAGTATTAAGCAGGGTATTCGTGGACTGAGTGACATCGGCGGCGTGAAGACTGTTGTGGAACGGATTATCCTTGACGTAGTGATCCTCGAGGGTCATCATGAAGGTGACGAAAGTCTTCGGCGGTATCATGATGATCTTGAGCAGGTCCCTGCTCTGGAAGGCCGTGTAGGCGACGCTGGTCAACGGCCGATTATTGCTCAGTTCGCCTATCCTAAAGATGTCGATGCCCCACTTGTCGACGTCGCTGAGCAGCTGCAAAACAACGGAAACCAAACCTGAAGCCTGGAGACTCGTTTATCTCGCCTGGGCGAACGAGACCCGTTCGTTATGATAAGCGCCGCGATGAGGAGATAGATAGGCGAAGCGTATGCTTTTGGGATCCCAGAAAATACGATTTAGATACTTATGTTATAGGTCGCCAAATACTCTCTACTTTCAGGGATATATTTACGGATTATTCAATGGGAAATAATTTAGAAGAAGAGTGCAATATTTAATTGTAATGTAAAGTTATAGTTAAATTAGTTATCAGATTGTTTTTTAATATTTATTATCCATTTTCGTATTATAGCAAAAAAGCACTGAACTAACTCATGTATATATGTATGGTAACAGTAATAGGATATTGCTGTTTTAGTATCACGTATCCGTGATTATCCATTTACTAATTAATACTCTTACATATGTAGAGCAATTGAATGAAGCTAAATTATACTGAAATCAATTGATTCACTTGAAGCATCCGGGCTCTTCTGGCAACCTAATTAGAAATTAATTACGAAATAAATTATGTTAAATTTTTATGCAAAAGAGAAATTTGTTTAATAGTTCAAAAGGAACTTAATACATTCTGTACTTTATTGAATATTTCAATTTTTGAAAAATAATTTTATCAGAAAGGATAAGTATGGGTATTACTGTGGAGTTTCTGGTTATAGGTTAACTTTGGCGCTGAAAATATCACTCCTATGAAATAAAATAGATGTGATTTTTTCTAGATAAAATTTAACGTTTTCAAGAAACAATTTATAAAAAATATATTACTGCGACTTTGAATGTATTACTGTATGCTAACCATTATGTATAGAATATGCAGTAATTGGCTCGCAGTAATGCAAGCATATATTGACATCCCTTACGAAGACTAGCACTTTTCAGATTTCTCAAAAATACCTAGTTCTTTTCCGAGTCCTCTTATAAAAAAACTATTTTTGTAGGAGATTACTGACAAGAACTAGTATTTTTCGAGTATTTTTAGTAAGGGGCGTCGATATAGACACGGCGTGTATTACGGCGGTCCTTTTTTAGTTATGCACAAATATAAAAAAAGTCTTTTTCTTGCAATAATATACACATATTATTCTCCAAAGTCAAAGCGAAAATAAACATTTTATAAAGGATTATTTATTAGAGAGTAGCATTGTTTTCGACTTTGTAAAGTCCGCAGTAATCGGAGTTTTCGCAGTAATAATCACACTTACCACCCTAACGTTTGTTTGATTTGTATTGGCGTGTCAGCATCGAGTTTGAAACTTCTTAAAGCTATATTTAATTTAATTAAAATATTTACACAAATTAGAGTAATTTTTTGTTCTATCTTTACTCGTGTAGTCAAAAGGATTTATGCTATGTATTTCATGCTGTATAATATGTCGAATTCATTTACGATTATCGACGAATTAACTATATTCATGAAATTTACAGTTCCGGTTAGATATCGATTCCTCTATAACAGATCTCCAAGTTCAATAAAGCTAATAGGTATAGAGAAGCCGTAACTAAACGCTGAAAGCTGATTCGTATTAGTTGATAACATTATGAAACTGCTTTCCTTTGTAGCATCGAAGTGGAACAGTTCGTGACTTAGAACAATTGAAAGCTCAACGCTAAGATTATTTGAGAAAAAAGCTTATCTAAAGGTTTCATAAAAGTTCTACTCAGAAAGAAGTAATTTTTGTTATTTGCTAAAACGGTGAAATTATCCTGGCCTATTTAATATTAATCAATCTGTACACATTTATACATAGTTATGCATGCGACTTCACAGCAGTCCAATTTTTTGTAAAAATATTATTTTACAAAAAATGGTATCCTAATTGACAATATACATAATGGTTCAATACAGAAATAAATACATTACGGAATTCGTATAAAAATACGTGTGGAATGCATACGGATTTTCTTGCGGATTCCACCCAAAAGTTTTTGTTTTCTAGGCTCAAAAAGAGTACACTATCTTGTTTAATACATTTCCAATATAAGTTATATTAAAATAAATAATTTATATTGGAAATGTATTAAACAAGATAGTGTACTCTTTTTGAGCCTAGAAAACAAAAACTGTTCGGTGGTATTCCACACGGATTTTCATGCGAATTCCGTAATATAGTTTCTATATGGATCCATATGGATTTCTGCATTGATCAATGAACTCTCTGTATTTATTTCTATATTGAACCATTAAGTATAGTGTCAATTAGGATACCATTATTTGTAAAATAATGTTTTTACAGAAAAATGGACTGATGTAAAGTCGCATGCATAACTATATTAAAATAAATAATTTTATAAATAAAAGCGACTTAAAAAAATAACGCTAAATCAAACAAATATTTCTTCTTCCATCTCATAATTTCAATTCGGCGAAATAGCTGTACCAACTCTTACTTTGCCTTCTAATTTCACGACAACGCGATACTTATAAGCCACTAAAGGAATGACGACCTCACCTTGCCGAGGTCTTCTTCGTGTGCCGTCTCGACTCCGTAGAGGGGCACGCGCTCGCCGGTAAAGCTGTTGGTGTGGGTGAGGGGTCGCTTGACGCCGCTGATGTGCGACATGGCGGCGGGGCCCCGCTGCACGCGGTCCTTCTTCTTCGCCGCCCGGGCATCCATGCTGCCGGGCACCGCGTCATCGATGCGCAACGAGGGCAGGTCGAGCTCTTGCTGTTTGTCTGCAATAGCCAGCGTGATATTGCATTAGATGACAAATTATCGTTATACAAGATTTTCTGGGGTTTATTCTTATAAATGCATTGTTGTTGTTTTAATTTTTCGTTTCGATACGTGCTCAGCATTAGGGTGGTCCAAAATTCCTAAACTTTTTAATTTTTTAAGTTAATGATTAAAAATAGTAGGATATAGAGAAAAAATCATATTCCTATTGTCGTATATTTATTATAAAACTTTAGCAGCTATTTATTTAGACCCAAAGTTGATAAAACTCGATTTTTCAGATCGGCGTTGTCACCTTTAAATAATCTCAAGAAACATTTTCTACTTTTTCAGGGGGTTACTTCAAGAAAAATTAAAGGAATACGTCTTTTTATTTGACCTTAGCATATTTTAGCACATTTTAGCAGGTATTAAAAGGTGCTAAAATGTGCTAAAATATGCTAAATTCAAATAAAAGCACGTGTTCCTTTAATTTTTCTTGCAGTAACTCCCTGAAATGTAGAAAATAATAAAATAAACATATTTCGTTTTCAAAATATACTGTTTGAGATTATTTAAAGGTGGCTACATTGATCTGAAAAAAACGAGTTTTAGTAGCTTTGGATCTAAATAAATAGCTGCTAAAATTTTATAATAATAAGCGTCAACAGGAATATGATTTGTTCTATATTTCCTAATATTTTTAATCATTACATTTTTGGGAATTTTGGACCATCCTAGTGCTGGTTGTAACATGAAGGAAGCAGTATTTTCTATGGTTGTTTTTATTTCGTATTTAGGGTACTTATGTTAAAGAATGAGGTCACAAAATTTTTCTTTCATAATTAATGGAGCAAATTTTGAAGGTTTCCTTTGGCTTTATTGATACTGTTACAGACCTAACGGGAATGCTATTTAATAGTTACAAACGACGTTTAAAAGTTAAGCTTTACGGCCTTTTGGTAGTAGAGGAAAATTCGTTCTACAAATTTGTACATGCTTCATGTGTTACTTTTAAGTTTATAGGTTTTGAAATATGACCTACATTATTTAAGTTACCTGTACTTAAAAAACCTGTTATTCGTTAGTTGGATCTAAATTTCGAATAGAAATTCGTATATAACTTTATAATATTAAGATTACGAGTAATTCTATATATGAATAGCCTTTAACTTGTATTTTTATAAAAGTTCAATTTTAAAGCAATTTTGATGTGATTAAATAAAATATATAGAAAAATAGTTTATTTTAAATCTTGTCAATATAATCCAAGATAAACCATCTCTTAAAACTTTACGCTTATACAAGTGTTAAAGATCGTTCTCTAAATTACTCAGGGCATCTTCCTCTATATTCCATGTATTTTACTCTAAAAAAGACTAGTAAGAAACCCCTTAAAAAGAATGTTCCTCGATTAGAGATAATTATATTGTACCACTAAAAAAGGCGCATCGAGCTCATCGTCAAAATTCTATAGTCAGTTAGCATTGTAAATTACGTAGGCGGGAGCGACCCCTCTCGCCAGCTACCTACTTCAATTTTCCGACTCCTGAACTTTCTGCGGAGCGGCCTGGCTGCGCGGGATCTTGCCACTTCGCGCCCTTTGACACGTTCGCGCGCGCAAGAGTGAATTACGCTGTGTGCGCGCGCGTGCCGGACGTCGACTGCTACAATATGACCGTATGGTATACTCGTTGTCGACGGCTGCGTATAAGGCGAAACTTAATTCTTCTGGGATCGCGGTGGAAAGAGAATATGCTTTAAATTCGTCGGGAATTCATACGGGAACACGAATGTCGACCTCCAGAGAAAACGTGCTAGGGAGTCAAGTTATATTCTGGAAACTAAAGTCATACGAGAGGTAATTCCACTTTTTAGTTGGTTTAATGGATAAAAATGGAAAAGTGCATTTATAATGAGAGTTAGTAGGTAATTTAGAGTATTTATATATAGGTCATAATTGGCAAGGTATAGGTACTGAGTTTTTGTGTATTTGAATACCGTATAGAGATTTGAATGTATTTTTCTTTAAATACTTTAATCAAATTATACTATTAATAATTATCGTACATACTTTCAGAGATTAATTAAACCCTTGAATTTCATTAACCTTTGGTATGTACGATAAAGTAAAGTTAAACTTTATTAATTTACTAGAACATAATCAAGTTGTCATAATAGTTGAAGTTTGGGATCTCTATATTTAATAAACTGTCTAATCAAATTATGTAACCAATAATACAATAAATCGAATATTAAATAAATATTAATGTATTCTAAATAAAACCAATATTTAAAATTTAGTATGCAAGTATATCAATTAATATATAAATTGTAATTTGAATCAATCTAGTATATAAAGTTACATAAATCAAAGCCAATCAGTACTTAAATTTAATTACTCTATCAAATTAGGGCGCTAAAACTAAGTTGGTAATGGAGGCAAAAGATTAACTTTAAATGTAATCTGATTATACTACCAGTTTTCATCTACTAAATTATTTTATTTTTTTACTTTTTTATCTTTTTATAATAAATATTGAAAATTTTATTCGTTTCTCTTTTATATTATTTAACGTCGCCATATTTGTTTTCCCATACGGTATGCCAATCAATAATGACTGCCTACGGTGATTTTTTAAACAAAGCACATAAATCCATAATTTCTCTGACTGAGCGACCGTATACATTCCCAAAATTTTGAAATAATAATGAAAATAATTTTGAAATAATAATAAAAACTTTAGGGGAGAGTACCCCAGTATGAATTCCCATATCTATTTCAGCAGTAACTTTTGAATACCAAGGCGAAAATGAAAATTTTTTAATGGAAATGCTTGTATATATATAAATTATAAATATAATAGAACAAATTAAAAAAAAATTTCTTTTGGTAAACACAATCAAATTATCTCTATTTGTTCTAGTATTTTTTTGGTAATTCCACGTACATTGAATGATTAAAATGATTAAAATTTAAAACATTTTCACCCTCGATATAAGCTCTTGAACGATTAGTTCTTACATACCCTAGCGGTACGTAACATTTTTTACGCACTGGTCATCGGTAACTCGTGCGTAAAATCTCTTTTACTTACTCTTCGAGGTGACTCGTGCGTAAAGTTAATTTTACGTTCTTGTTATTTAATATACTATTTACAGTACGAATTCACTATTTAATAAATTAAATATTAAATGACCATATTACAAGTATGCGAATTACAAATTCCATACCGTAATATACTATTAGCAAAATATCTATCAGTCGCTAACACTATCTCAGAGCAATTACTCATTCATTTCTTCTTAATTAAAAAAAGTCTTTTTTTTAAGAATCTTTTATTTTATTAATATACAGTATTTACTATGAAGATTGTTAATTATTATAATTGCTATTAATAAATACCCTTTGTTTATACATTTAATTATATAAAATCTATATCCATATATGTTAAATTATTAAATAAAATTGTATTGGCTCATTATGTTTTATACTGAAATAGCAATGATATGATTGCTATGTAATTTTTAAATTAAGAACATGAAATATTGGCCCCATTTCTATCTTACCAACCTTTCATTTTTATCATACTTTCTCAGCTAATAAATAAATATTTTGAAAAAAACGCCTTGATGCCCTTCATATTTATATCGGGAGGGTTACTATGTAGTTAAAACAGCGATAAAGTATATATTGTATTTTGCTCTAAAATCATTGCTTATTGCAAAATACAATTCTTTTATCACTATTTTCTCACTGCAAAACAATCCCTCATAAATATTCAGTTAATTTTTCAAGATGTTTATTACTATCAATAAGAGAAAATATGTTAAAAAATATACAATTATGTTTATTATTAACTGTTGGAAAAATTGGTTAAAAAACAAAAATTAAACATTTTAATTATAAATTTAATTTTAATTGTAATTGTTTTATTTTATAGTCATACTTTTCAATCCATTTTCTTCTATAGTTCATATTAAAATCTCTTGAAAATTTAATATCCCTTATGTGAATTTGGAGGGCGTAAAACAGCATTTTTTTCAAAATATTCATTTACTACAGATAAAAAATTATAAAATAAGTGTCAAGCCGTTAAAGTAGGAATTGGATTGCTATTTAGATCCAGTTAAGGTTATGTTAATTAAACCCCCATCACCGTCAAATACGGGGAACCACTTTATTTATTCAATTATCAATTTTGAGAAAATATCTCGCTGGAAAGATGTTGTTTTCGATTAGGACAATAACGTTTCATAAAGATATTTACTGAAAATTAAAAATTTAATAAGAGAAGTGGTTCCTCGTAATTGTTGGTACCAGGTGGCTTTAGCATCACCTTAAGAGGATGTGGATAAATAAGAGAGATTCCTACATTGGCCATCGCACAAGAATTGGCGTAGATATCGTACGATACTATTACGACAATGTTGTGTGTGTCGTATGCTGTTGACGGGGTAACGCACAAGAACTAGCGTGCGGTTGAAATACTACTACGTCAGTTGTTGTGCTAAGGGCGTTATCCATTTTGTGCTTTTTATTTTTAAAATAGTTCGCACATATTTTCGTACAAAAAATGCTTTTTCAGTCTCTTTCTTTATCAAACCTATAATCAAAAATGTATTTAGATAATATTCAACTTATTTTAACGGTACAAATCTTGACTTCCAGTTATGTAGAGTCGTACCTGACAGCCCGAATGAAATCTACTGATAAACGAAGAAATATACTGAAAGAGCTTTTATTTTTTAATATAATTATTTACAAACTCTTTTTATAATAAGAAACAAAGAATTAGTATTATAGGAATCTTCACTACCCTTTAACATAAAATATAAAAATAAAAATCCGATAATTTAGGACTGGAGTTGGTATGGACTTTACTAGTTCATTAAAAACTTAGGTAATAATGAAGTTGTCGAGTTTATTATAAAATATGGTTCTACGGCTTGGTATAGGTCCCGACCGAATTCCTTACACATGCATCAACCGTCGGACGTCACGCGCCGTTCGTCGAGCGTGCGTCAATGTCGAAAATGAAGCTTTCACCGGCAGAGTAAACGCAGAAAGGGTCACGCGCCATGGAAAAAAGGGATGAACCTCCCTATACGCTCTGCGATGCATAGGCGGCCAAATCAAATTGACCGGACACGACGACGACGCGCGCGCTCGGGGTGGAAAATGCGTTTGACAACTTTTTTAATCAGGCCACTCGCCGCTACACCAAGTGCTGCAAAAAACTCAATGTCCCGCGGGGGGTGTAGATATGTATATGTATGTAGACACCGGTTCTGCGCGAGGGATTCAGCGGTATGTGCATAGAGGCGATACCGAGGGCGGTACAATAAACAACGCGTAACACAGTCGACATTCGATTATTCATTTTCCGCTTCATTTAAATATCAATGTTATAATAGGCACGTGTGCATTGGTGTCTTTTCGCCCCATGAGTATAGAATAATGAACTTGAACTAGAAGACAAATGTATATAGTAATGCTTAAATGCTGCCTTTATTATTAAAAGAAACTAAAAACAATTTTTGAAATGCGAGTCAAGATTTTAAAGAAAGGCATCTTTTGACAACATTTTAATATTTCGTCCGTTCAGATTAGAATATTAAAGAGAAAATATGTAGAGTTAAATGAGTTATTTAATATTATATCTCAACCATTCACTACAATTGCCTTATTTTGGACAGAAAATATATTTTTTTGGTAATTGTAAACTGAGACCCCTATAATCCTATTATAATCATCATTATTTAGAAAATTGGTTTAATTTTCAAATAAAGCTATCTATTTCTATTATTTTTGTACCAATTCTGAATGCAGTAATTTTCAAAAACAATACACTACTCATCTGTAAAATAGTCAACGATAAGAAGTCTTTTTTATATCCCGAGAGGTTACTATTCTGTGCGTCAACGCCATTCTGCAGATGCACATTATTTGCTCTCGTACTAGCATCGAAGGGTAAGTCGTCTCTGAAGGCTTTTAGCGCTTATTTATTTCGTTGAAACATCACTACGATGTGAGTTCCTATCTTTGGATGCAAACACGTGACGTGTCTAATGATGGATAAAAGGTACGCTAAATTTCGTAACATTATGCTTCGAAATCTCGTTGCTAGTACAAAACACATTCAAATTAAAAATTTGCTTTTATGGTGAACTGCGGCGTGTTTCGCGGAAAATTAGTTAAACATTTATAGTTAATGTCTAAATAATAAAATACTCTACAATTTGTTATACCTTTTTGATGCGTAATCAAAATGAGTTGAATATTTTATTTTTAATAAAGTCCTCTCGCTTTAAATTTCAACATTATAAGTTAATAGACTATCCATAAAATATGGCATATTTATAGTGGTCCACGTAACATACATCTTCCAAATTGCATGTAATAAATATAATAACCGCGCACCAACGTACCGAAAACGCTGTACGTGCATTTTCCTAGAAAATATTGAAGTATTGGAAAACATTTTATGAGAAAACTAATTAAAGTCTGTAAATTTAATTAAACGTTGAATGAACTTTCTAATGGCCTTTTTTAGAACTTTTAAAAACTTTTTCTAGCAATTAATACTGCGTACAATACTCGCTACTACGATATACAGATCGATCTCGATATAGGTAGAAGCGATTAGTTTAACAAGGGAAAAAGTATGAGCGATTTCTTCTACTCACCGAGGAAAGTGCTGCAGATGTATTCGGAAATTTGATTTCCGGACTTGGAGGACTCCGAAAAGTGGGACAGTTCCTTGTTCAGCATTCTCTTGAACTGTAAACAGAAAGTATGGCACCAAGTTATATTGAGTACTATTTAGTTTTTCTTGAATCCAATTAATTGACTTATTTTGATTTGATGAACATAAGATTTATAGAAATAGTTAAAGCTTCTACAAAAGAAAAAATCACTTTGATTTTTATATATTACTGTCTGTTCTTAATTTTACTGGCTTATTTAAAATACAAATTTCCTTTTTATTTTATAAAAAGTTTCCTAAAATTCTATTCTTTCTAAAATTCTATACTTTCCTAAAATTCTATTCAATATAAAAAAATATAAAAAGTTTGTTATTTTTCTTTTATCCTTATATAATATTAATATCAAAATAATAGCACGAGTATTCTGATTATATAATATAGATACGCCATTAGTATTCCTATTAGTGATGATAAATAATTTAAAATATAATATAATAGATATGTTATAATATTTATTATTTTCGTTTTTAATTTCCTGAAATAAATTCTGCGAAAAATATTTATAAATAATTTTAGTAATTTAAATAATCTTTGCAATTATAAGGACAACAAAAAATACTTTTTTCTATTAAAGCTTCAAACCTATACAGATTTATTCGCTATACGTTTTAGAAACATATAATGGTTTAGACCGGATTGGTCGGCTATACATGAAATTATGTATATATATATATATATATATATATATATATATATATATATATATATACGATATAAGGAGAACAAAATTATTTTTGTGATTATTACAACGTTATGTTACATTCGCTTAGAAAATTAAGAATACAATGACAAGCCGGTATATTTGGTTCAATTAATTTGAAAACTAAGAGGTAGTTGTATTCTTAGATTGAACAATCGCTGTAGAAGGGAAGGCCTTTGTGCTTCATATAAAGGGCAGTGCTATATGATATGTTCATAGTCTTGAAAGTCATAGGAGCATTGACATTTAGAATTCTCCACTATGTTTACTTTAGCTAAAGAAGCTCTAAGATTGGAATGACCTGCTCTACAGCGAATATCATGGTAATAAGTTGACGAGGAAGATTTTTGTTATGAAACCATGATTTCAAAGTTATTTTGTAGTTTATTCGGAAGTAATCAGTTCCTTTTTTCAAACTAGATTCGATAATTGTATCCATAGTATTTTGAAACTTTTTATAAAGTTCGTGGAATCTGTGAAGGGATTTAAATTGACGAATGAGCGGTAGAAAAGTTACATGCTTTTGTTATATCATCAGCTGTTTCATTCTCACTAATTCTTGAATGTGCTGGGATCTTGAAAAATTTGATGTTACCAGTGTCGTTCTTAGTACGCAGAAATTCGTTATAGTTAAGACATCAAAATGACGAGCATTCTTGCAAAGCATACCACCATTATCTTAAGTACCGTAAGCTCGGTCACAAAAATAGATCGTGGATTAAGAAATGCATGAAAATTATTTATGAGTTATATTATACAGTCCGCTCACCCAACGTGCGTAAGACTACATAATGTAATTCTGTAATGTTCGCGTATAATTAATTATTACTATTAGCCATGCCAACGCACTCTCTTTATCTCGCTCTCTCTCTCTCTCTCTCTCTCTCTCTTTTTTTTCTCTTTCTCCCTTCACTTCTATGAGAGGCGCTACGTACAAATATAAGTGACTTATGCGTATCCATTTTTTTCTGATAAAAGTGTGAATGAACCAGTATTTTTTTGCCTGCTTTAATTTGGTCAGCGATGATGGCATTGTATGATGTCTTCATAACGAGATGTATGAGATTGTGGCTTTATTACAAATTAAAGGCTCAGAAATGTAATCCTATAGACAGGTACATTAAATGTTAAAAATGCAGAATGATTTATTAGTAGTCTCCTCTACGTTATAAACGGATAATTTTTCACGTTATATTTAAAAATGTATTTGTATAACAACTGACTGAAGTATATTGATCACATTCTTTACGGCAACAGAGAATAAATAACGTTAAAAATATGTAATATAATTTTACGAAAACAAGGTTCATACATTAAAGATTAAAGTTTAAAATTAAGGAATTTAAAGCACGTACATTTAAATGATTAAGGTATTTCTATGTATAACGTATAGGCAAAATGAACATAACCATGTGATCGTGATTTATTAAAAAAGTTATTTATCTATATGAATATATGTATGTATATGGGTGATTCCATGTTAAGTGAGCAAGTCAAAAAATTTAAATATAAAAAATCTCGGTAAATCTGTTCTAAATGATGATCAAAGCAAAGAAAAAAATTTGTAGACCTTAAAATCGAGATGTTCAAAAGTAATTAAACGTCAAAATTCATGATATTATTAATATACAGCTTTCCTTTATTAGTTGAGCATTTTTCATTTGTCTATATTAAACTGCAGAGAAAAAGTTGTAAGAACACTTATTTCGCAAATATTGTCAAGAATTCAAAACAATTTTTTTTCATCCCTTCATCTTATCTTTTCAGGCACCTTAAATTATGAGATGTAAGTAATTTCATACTGCGAGTTAGCGTCCAAATATTTTACAAGTTTCAATTTTACAACTCCAAAAGTATCTCCATTTTTTTGTCCGCTATATTAGTTCGGCCATTTTGAATTTTGAAAATCTAACTTCAGATTCGTAATCAACAACCCAAATAAGCTCTTTATACAAAGTTGCACGAGAATATAAAAATGTATGGTTAAAATAGTTAAATTGTATAAAATAAATAATTTTTGTATATTCGTTTTCTACACTTGCAAACTTCAAGCTTCTACGACGGTTAAAAATGAGTAACTCAGGTTAGTTACGGTTATTTGTTAGATAACTAAAGAAGAAGTATTTTGTTAAAAAATGTACCTCAAGAATAAAAAAAATTGTTTCAGATCCTCAAAAGTCAAAAGTTCTGCGGAATTTCCCGTAAGTGTCGTACACGAAGTTGTTACCAAGAAACATACCCTGGTAGAAATCTTATCGTGGCGCCCACATTCGCTATAACGGCCTTTATAGGCAAACTAGATAGTACTAGAGTGCACAAAACTCAATAAATCCGCACAGATCTACATAGTTTTCTCAATAATAATATGTGCGTATAAAATCTGTGAGGTTATACATTATTTATTGAACAGAACTTTTATTGTAAAAATTAATATTAAAAAAGTTTAACATGCAAGTGTTCAATTGTAATAATAAGATCTACAGTTCTATTCATACTATTTACATATAAAAGTAGTCAGAAAGCATATCTAACCTAAGAAATGAAAATTTAAAAACAATGTTCCTTGCATAAAGACAGTGATTACAAAATAATTTTATTGATTGATGTAGTTGTTTCTTGAAAAGTAATGTGTAAATAATAATAATATAATATATACAAATATATACTTTATGACATGCTTTATTTAAAAACTAGAATTTTAATTTCAGAACTGCAAATAATTTTGTATATATATATATATATATATATATATATATATATATATATATGTGAGTTCTTATAACACATAAACTGCTCATCCGTGACAACATTTTCAAAGACAAACACATTAGTCGAACACATGTAGACGATAATTGTTTTTATAAGTAACAAATTACTATGTTTTAACTGGCCATAGATGTCAAATGAAAGTGTTTGATTATAAATTAATCACAGTATGAAATACAAAAATAGAACATATATATAATAACTCAAATACATTATTTCTTTTTAAAAATAGAAAATTAATCAGTAGATAATATATGTGTGTGAAAATAGTTTTCCTTACATAAACCATACAGGTTTTTAACATAATCAAATGTAAGGAAACTAATTTTTCATAAACAAAATAAATATATGCACTAATACTTCATATAGTTATTTGGATATACAGATTATTTTCTTATTTTTATTGTTTAATATATATGTGTAACATAATATTGTTATTGAGTTCTTAAATACAAAAACTCGATGGATCTAAAATTTGACAACCTTACACTTTAGAGGTTATTTACATTTACTTACATTGGTAATATGTGAACAATAACGTATAAATACCTTTAAATCAAAATAATACATAATAAGCATAATAGATTATGCTTCGGTTTCTTAAAACATAACCTTTACGTGGTTGTTATTGTCATAATTTTGCTTATCTAATTTTATCGGGGCAAATAATATGGGAAACTAGAAGGGTCGACCGTTACACGCCTTTATAGTAACTACCTAGTTTGCCGGGATAAATTTCTACCAGGGTAATAAACAAAAAAGTAATATATTTTCTTAATTCGCATAAAAGACCGAAACGAGAAATACCTGTTCCGCATTAAGACGCTAAATAAAAACAGCAAATTTCATTATAGACAGGGGCTTCTCTGAATAGAAATCGAAAGACACGGCAAAAAAGTCATTCTTCCGTCTCGTCTCTCGGAGCGAGAGAATACACAGAAATGTAGAAGAGGATGAAGAAGAAGAAAAAGAGGCGAGGAAGAGAAAAATGCCTGAGATCCGATTTTTCACGGAAATGCTGATCATGCACGTGCTCCTCGCTCTCCGAGCAATGCAACGAAAAAAAAGGAGAAGCCGAATGAGTGTATGGTAGGTATGTATAAGAGCGTCGCGCTCTTGTTGCCTCCGCGAAGAGACAGCATCCCGAAATAGGCAATGTGCGGGCGATGCGGCTCGGACAACGCAAAACCTCTCGTCGACGCGAGACTGCAGGCAAGTGCAGTCGAGCTGCCACAGGGGAAAAAGAAATACGAAGAAGCGAGAGTGAGAGAGAGAGAGAAAGAGAGAGAGAGAGAGAGAGAGAGGGAGAGAGAGAGAGAGAGAGAGAGAGAGAGAGAGAGAGAGAGAGAGAGAGAGAGAGAGAGAGGACGCAATGTATAAAGGTAAAGAGGCGAGCGCGCGCTCCAAAGTATATCGCGCGTAGCATCAGGTGCGCGCACGCGGTATCCTCGAGCGCTCTGTTGCTATTACCGTTGTTGCTCGCGATCTTGAGTTTTCTATTTCCTATTTATGAATGAAGCTCAGTTTAGGTGCAGAATTGTATGAAGATGATGTTTGAAATGCACTTCCACTGTTAACAGGGTCATAGAGATTTTGCAAGTTGTGCATGCATAAATTGCAAAGTGGTTGTCAGAAGATTACTATATAAATCATCTTATAAATTTTATAACAGATTGTGCGAGTGCATATGTAAAGAAATGATTATACGCAATCCAGAAGTAATGGTATCGGTATAACTCATATCATATATAAGTATGTAATGTATGATTTCGGAGAAATCAAGAAAAAGACATTATGGAAGAAGTGGGAGAATGATGCGACAGCACATCTATTCAATTGCCGAAATTTGAGACACTTGAAAGACTATAGTCGAGAGATGAACACCACGTCTCCATCTCTGCGAGTCGGCGCGTAGCGGCGACTCTCTCTGCCTTTCATCTTATCAGCTGGTGATGAAAATACAACGATGATGTACTCTATTCAACGTCTATAACTACACCAATTGAAGTTTTTTCCGAAATTATCAGGGCTCTTAATCTAAAACTGCATTTTCTGTTTGGCCAATACCGATCATCAATCATGGAAGTCAGCTATCTACATTGAGATGGAAAGAAGATAGAAGTATTTGTGTGTGTATTAGTTAGTTTTTAATATTAAATACCAAATAATTTATTTGAAGTTGACTGACGCCCTAATGAATATAATTTTAAATGTTAAAAGTATTTGAATGATTTATTTCTTATTTATCCTTGAGTCTCATTTCTTATAACATTATATACAAGTAATTTAAAAATGTACCCCGTCTGTAAATCTTATTAATCCGTTTAAAATAGTCTCGTTTTAAATTTAGATCTATTTTCGTTCGTATCGTTTTCATTCTTTTCACCACGTGTTTTTATTTTCTTGCGTGCTACGTACTCTTGCAAGAAAGACATAAAGCCTTTAATGCTTTTATTTCTCGCTATGTGAGAAATCGCTTCTCTTTTTATCTCTGTTTTTTGTTCTCTCTTTGTGATACGTATGTAGAACGCTAGAAATGTGTGAATACAGTGATTGATGGAGCGGCAGTAACACGTGTATTGCTGTTGAGTGGGTTCTCCGCATGACATTCTGGAATTATACCGTTAACGTGCATCATGCATCTTTCTGTTTTGTATAAGTATTCTAAGCACCTTTCTTCGCAAATCCTTACTGTTTAATTGCCAGTTTTCTATGATTTATAGATTAAAAAAAGGCTGCAGTGACATTTGTAGGTTGATTTTTTTGTAGATATAAATTGTTATTTTTATATACATATAAAGTTTTTTAATTTTGTTTCGATACATAAAAATTAATTTGGAATTAGTGTAGTTAAAAAATTATAACAGTATCAAGTTAATGTAACATTCTTATTTAAATAATAAATTAACAGAGACACTAAAAAATGGTAAATATTATGTTGATATACATACAAATATGAGTCTTATAAATCTGTTGTATCACTGCCGTTGCATTTAGCTAAATATTTGAATTTGACAAACATAGAGTCATTCGATAAAACACATATTATCTAGAAAGAAAAAGGGTAACTTAAAAACAAATCACTAATACAAGACATAAAAATACTTCAGTTTAAACGCGCGTCATCCCAATCATTTTTTATTTAAAACAATAAATTTGATACGGATGAGAATTATATATGGACGCCTCATACGAAGAATAACAGATTTCAGCTTTGTCTTGAAATATCGTCTAGTTTTCATGAAGTGAAAAATTGATAAAAATAACGAAAAAAAACGGAATCCAGCAAAGTACCAAAATGAAACATATCTGTTAATCTTCGTATAAGGCATCAGTATACTCATATTTAAAGAAATTTTTTTTGTATTTTTAGCATTTTTTGTTTCAGATCTCTCTGTAGCCAGGAATCACTTATTAGCGCCTCATCTAGTTTTTAAGGAGACAATTTCGACCTCTGGTCATACTACGTAAATTTGTATCAATGAAAAATACTAGACTATAGTTTAAAGTTTCTTTAATGATTAACAGTGAAGCAGTTTGATTGAATCGCCCAATTTTTTTATGAAAAATAAATAATATTCCAGAAAAGTCAATTGTTCTTGGTGCATTACAGCCATGGAACTAATTAAAATCTAACTTTCTTTTTAATTACATTTATTTATATATAACAACAATGTAAATATTGTTAAATATTTACATATATTTGTGAAAACATTCCCCTTCTATTAAACTCCGAAATTAACTAATTATGGGTTCCCCTTTTTTGTTAACACGTATACATTTCAAGTAAATAGGTATTTGTTTGGTATTTTAACAAAAATCTATTTTATTTTAACTAAATAATTATTTATACAAATACTTGAACATTTTGAGTTGGCTTTCTTACGAAATGATTAAAAGATTAATTTAATTTACTAAATTATAACATGTTAAAAATAGATATTGTAAAAAGGAAGTATTTCATATTATGTGATACGACACATCAATAAACGTCGTACATCAACATAATCCGAAAGAATATCTTTTGCAAATAGGACTCTTACTGTTTTACCTAAAATACTTACTACGTTCATGCATCCACAGAAACCTTGCAAAGATATAGAATAGTCGTATGCAAACTATAAAAATATAACGACTGCGGAACCTATCCCACGAGTTTTTAAAATCCAACCACATTCACGCGCTTTATGCCATTTCTCCTCCGGTATAGGTAGCTTATATTTTCTTCTCTAACAGAGTTATTGTTCATGCGAAGAAATAAGCACTTTTATCCGGAAAAATACATTTGTAATATGATAGTGTATGATACAATTATAATGCAAAATATCAAAATATATGTTTTATCAAAATATTATTATATTAGATACATACTATCATCGTATATGAGGAATCCTACAAAAGATCGTCCAATAAGAGGTTTGAAAAGTGACGGAAAATAAATGAAATAAATTTTGAACATATCTCTACCTGGCTATAATAGAGTATTATATATATAATATTATTTTTTTTTGTGAACTTTTCAAATTTTTACAATATATCTAAAATTAAAGAAGATATATAGCTCTACCAAAATTATCGTTACGCCATTGTAGTGTTGGCACCTCTGAAATTTCCAACAGTATGACGCCATGAAAGAAATTTGATAAAGCTGTAATTTCTTTGGATTAATCATTTTTTGATAAAATCAAACTAATTTGTAAATCGGTTTACAAGGAGAGTGTGATACCGTTTGAAAACGAATTTTGATGAGGTTATGGGAGATACTTTCTGGTACCTAGAAATTAAGTCAGTAATAGAACCTGTAGTTCGTCCCAATATGCCCTTATACATACGTTATTTTAGTTTTAATACGTTTACTAGTTTTTGTGTTAAAGGGCTGTGTATAAATTACGTAAGGGGGAGGGGGAGTCACGAAATATTACGAATGCTTATGTAGGGGGGGGGGGGGGGGGTGTCTGAACAAATTCTTACGTAAGGTAATTTATTTTGATATCCTTTCCTAAACAATATCTTTGAAAAATTGTTTAATAAATTTTTAAATAGCTGCGCGCAGAGTATAGTGGTGTGACCTGCGTACGTGTTGCGTGAGTAGAGCACGCACTTTTATGCATGTTTAAATTTTTGTTAAGAGCAAATTCATGAAAGGTTCGATTTCATTTGCCGAGACATCAACATCGACTCGATCCACCAAGTGCTCTAGCAGGAAAACTTAGCTACAAGATCCAAAAGTGAATGGCGAGTGTACATAATTAGCTTCCGAATAAGGGATAGAAGTCCCTTCTAGTTATTTCTAAAACATTAAAAAAGAACAACATAACTAAAATGTAAAAGTGAAAAGTGCGTTTTTAAAATTACTCAGTGTTAGACTAATAAAATTATTATGTTAAAATACTATTATTCAGAAGAGCCCCCTTGGTTCAGTGGGTAAGGTACTTGCCTACGGAGACATGGCCGTTCTTAGTATAGGAGTCGTCGGTTCTAATCCCAGTGCGAACTCGAGTTTTTTCAACTTAATTTTTCTATGAAATTCGTACCCAGGAACCGACGAAAAAAATTATAAAATGCCAGAAACGATAAAAAATTCTCAAATGACCATCCTCGAAAAGGGTCGGTTAGTATCTTCATCGGAAATTGACAGCGGTAAGGCAGGCAGTGATAGTTCGGATGTCCATGAGCTGCGGTATGGGTGCATACGAAAACTCTGCTGATGGCGGGTTGTGCTTGATGTAGACGTATGCACCCACTGCCGTAAGTGTCTGACGCGGTAGTAAGCAGAGATAATAGCTTTTACTCGACGGCATCGCACAATTGGGGTTATTAAAAAGTTGGGTTTATAAATAGGGCATCTACATAGAGGTGGTAGATGTCCCCTGTAAAAAAGTTGTAAAGCCTGTACGGGACTCTGTAAGGGGATAGAGGAAGTTGATAAAATACAATACAATACTATTATTCAGCGATGAAATTGATTTTAATAGCAACGAACTGATGCGTTAACGTTAAATAAATATTTATAATTAAATTTATAAAAAGTCTTTAAATAAAAATAGTTTACCAAAAATGTTTCAATTTACTTACCTCTTTGTAAATTATTTTGATATGGTACAAGCCTTCTAATAATAAATCATACGTAAGAGGGGGTGGGGGGTCATCAAAATCTTACGATTCCTTACGTGGGGGCAGGAGAGGGTCAAAAGTACGGAAAATGGCCCTTACGTAATACAAGTGGTAATACAAATAAGCGGAAAGAGCTTTATTTTAAGGTTTGTTTCATTTAAAAATATATAATAATAATTAAAAATGATGACGGAAAATACATGAATATTTGAGGAAATTTAACTGTTTACTATTAGTTGATTTTTCATACATTTTCCTTTGTCATTTTCAATTGTTAATAACTTTACACAAGTATAATAATTTTAAATTAAACAAAGCTTGAAATAAAGCTTTTTGAGTGTTAATACATGCATAGTTATCAACTAAAGAAGAAGTACCTTTTATTACTAAAATAATGTATATTCTAAGTTAAATAGCTCGTGTCTTAAATATAAGGGTCCAGTGATACAAACTACAGGTCCTAGGCTTTATTTCTAGGAACCAGAAAACATTTTCAAAGTATGACACTCTCCTTGTTAGTGTCTCTATATCCATATAATAATAACACAGACGAGGAAAAAATGTCCATGCACATTCCCTAATGTACACCGTCAGGTTGGTTAGATATATAGTATATCATCATCTAAATAATGTATGCGATTTGCACGTGGTACGTAATATAAAACTTTATCTGAACACTGCTTATAATCGTGGTTCCTAGCTTAATAAGCCGGGAACCTCGATAAAACTGGATAATTTTTTATCAAGGCACATGTAATTGAATATGCCCGCAGACACATACGATTATACAAAAATATAATTATGTTGAGTGCTTTCACATATGATTTTATATGATCGATTATATTTTCCATATACGCTGGAATACAAATCACCTTTTTATGGGCAAATAAAATGAAGCCGTTAGAGAAGGAGGATACATGATCAGTGCTGCACACGCCAGCTGCTTCTCCGGCTTTCGCACGCGTCAAGATGAAATTGATCCCGATATACGAGTGGGAGAGCTACGGGACATTCCGCGTGCTCGAGAGTCATGAAAGTTAGCGCCATTAAAGACAGCCCTTAAAAGTACGACGCCGGGAACAGGCCAGTGCGTCAGCGCTTCTAATAGTTCTACGTTGGGAAGCAGCGAGATACGAGAGAGAGAGAGAGAGAGAGAGAGAGAGAGAGAGGGAGAGATAGACAGAGAGAGAGACAGAGAGAGAGAGAGAGAAAGAGAGAGAGAGACAGAGAGAGACAGAGAGAGAGAGAGAGAGAAGAAGAGAGAGAGACAGAGAGACAGAGAGAGAGAGAGAGAGAGAAGAAGAGAGAGAGACAGAGAGAGACAGAGAGAGAGAGAAAAAGAGAGAGAGACAGAGAGAGAGAGACAGAGAGAGAGAGAAAAAGAGAGAGAGAGGGAGAGAGAGAGAGAGAGAGAGAGCTTGACTTTCATTATTGGGCTTTGTGAGATTCATCCCCTTTTGCTTGGATGTGCAATGTTGCGTGTACAAAGGACCTGTGAAGAAATATATAATCGCGTAAAGAACGGCTACTTTTGCCAATTATTTCTCGCTTTTGATTGTGTATTGGCTAAATATAAACAAATAAAAGAACTTATATTTCCACAAAAAATGCATTTTCCTAATTTTTAAAGTTGCCAATACAAAATTAATAGTGGGAAATAATTGGCTAAAGTAGCTGTTCATTACGCGATATCTGAGTTATCATGTTTTTAGAGCACGTTCTGAGTTAATCTTTTCTCCGACCACGCTCCGAGTTAACAGGTTCTTCCGTTCAGCCGTCGTATATGTGTAAATCCGCAGAACTTTTAATCCTTGATAACCCAGCCTAAAAAGGGCCACAACTCAGTTTCTTGCCAAGGTTAAGACTTTTCTTAGGTCGAATATTGTTAGTTTTAGTGTGTGATTTCTAATAACTATTCCCATATATAACACCAAAATCGACGGCGTGGGAGAAACGTTAAGAAAACTATTAAAAAATACTAAAATCACGCAAAACAGATTAATATCTCAAAGTTAAATCGATACAGTAGAAACGCCGTTCTATGAACCATCACACATGCATTATAAAGTTTATTTCAGGAAAAACAAGCTTCAATATATCAGTTTTATAGATGGTCCTAGAAAACGATAATAAGTCTTTCTGCTCTCAAATTAATTACATTTTAATAATTAACATGGTAATTTGTTAATTTTAGTTTTTTTTTACACAAGTGTCCATCGATTTCTTTCATATCTAACAGTATGTACCAGCGGATTACCCTGCATCCAAACAAAATAGTTGAATGCTTTAAAAATCATTTTTAGCAATTATCAATATTTTACGGGTGTTTGAAAGCGTATGGATGAAAATGTCAGTTTGGTCGTTAAAGACTTAAGGGGGCACACCACCTTTAAAATGTGAAACAAAAAAATTGATTAGGAATTTTTATTTTGATATTTATTTTAATAAGGGTTTTTTTTTCCTGAAAGTATACATAAAAACCTACCAATTTGTATATTTTTTACCTTCGTTGGACCTCCTATACCTCCATGGCAAACCAGACTGTTTTCGAAGACTTTAAGCACTGTCCGTAAGATTCCAAGTCTACGCATGGATGGATTAGGCTAAAAATTTATGGAGATACTCATTATAGTAGTACTTTTACTATGAACGTAGGGATTTTGATTTGAGCGAGTAGAAGTATTTTTTTATATGAATATTGTCAATATAAAACTTATTTTTTAATAATTTTATCACTTTTATAGATGTAAAAAATGTTCTACTCGTTCAAATCAAAATCCCTACGTTCATACTAATAGTACTATTATAATGAGTATCTCCATAAATTTTTAGCCCAATCCATCCATGCGTAGACTTGGAATCTTACGGACAGTGCTTAAAGTCTTCGAAAACAGTATGGTTTGCCATGGAGGCATAGAAGGTCCAACGAAGGTAAAAAATATACAAATTGGTAGGTTTTTATGTATACTTTCAGGGAAAAAAACCCTTATTAAAAAAAAAATCAAAATAAAAATTCCTAATCAATTTTTTTGTTTCACATTTTAAAGGTGGTATGCTCCTTTAAACTATCTCTAAACATTTTTTTTGCTACGCAAGGATTCGAAAGTATCAACAATAACTAAATATATTTCAAAACTATACTCTAAATTATTTTATCCATTTAATTGATAATTTATTTGATCAAGACAAAATCAAAACCAGACGAGAATATAATGTCTTGTCTTACCTTATCTTGCAGCCTTATATATGTAATTGTATTACAGGATTATAAACTTGTTAAATTTTAAATAATACTGAATCATTCATTCACATAAATGATCGAGTTTGTATCTCATTAAAATTTAAAAATGATGTATTTACAAATTGCAAATTTAAATTTTGTGATTCTATGTCATTAACAAGGAGAGTATAATACTGGGTGTCGTACTATGCTTTCGGAAACGAATTTTGATGAGGCTTTGAGAGATGTTTTCTGGTACCTAGAAATTAAACCTATTGAAGCCTAGATACATGAGCTATTTGACTACAAATAAACGTTATTTCAGGGGAAAAAGCACTTTTTATTGTGATTATTATCACTAAGCATGAAAAATGTTAAATTCCCTAGAATATTCATGCATTTTCAATCACTATGTTCAATTGTTAATACCTTTGGATCAGATTGATATTATTATTTATTTATCAATTTTAGTATTATTATTATTTTTATATTCTACTTTATATTATTTGGTTAATTTTTCTAGTGTAAATGCATGCATATATACTTGTATACTATTAGATAGCTAGATAGATAATAGTTTATTTTGTATAAAAACAAAAAATATTTACAGTATTACATGGCTAACAGTCGATTGAAATAAAATACATGTCGTCAATAGATATCACATAAAGATCGTCAGTATTAATAATATTGCACATATTACCTATCACGTCAATACATTCACGCTATTAAATAGAGGACTACATACTCACCATTCATACATCCACATATAAGCTAAGAAGTACACTCACGCAATAATATAGAATGTATACAAAAATAAATAACAGTTAATTGGCACTTTGTGCGTCAAACATTTCATATATGTGCCCGCGGGAGGTGCCTAACGCTGCGGGGTAGAGAGTTCCAAAGGCGCGCACCTTGAGCGCTGAACGATTTCAGGCCTGCATCAGTGCGCGACCCTGGAACTGCGATTTCTTTACAGTCCCTACTTGAGATTCTGGACTGATTTTTTTGTAAAAGGGCCGCAAGGTACGGTGGTTGTCCCATGACGATAGCTTGGTATAGAATCACCGTCACAAAATACGCCCTTCTTGCCTCCACAGTCAACCAGTCCAAGTTCCTCCTGTAGGGACTTACGAGCTCGTCCCTTCTCGAACCACATATATATCTCATACATGAGTTCTGTAACCTTTGAAGCCTGGTCTGAAGCTCACCTGACACATCAAGATATACAAGAGAACAATAATCTAGGTGAGAGACAACTAGAGCGCTTACTAGCTGTTTGCGTAACGCCTCAGTGGTGCAGGATCTAAATGATCTGAGAGCATAAAGGGCTCTGTTCACCTTTCGGCTAATCGCATCCACTTGCAGTTTCCACGTTAACTTCGAATCCATAACAACACCAAGGTTTGCAGATAAGAGAAATAATTTCTGGCATTTCTTGAAAATTTTCAAGCAGAATATGCTTGCGGCGATTAACTAATTTTTATAGTGAACGTGTATAGGGAGGTCTAAATATGGTAGCTTGATTTGCGTAAATTAGACCCTAAAAATGTTTAGGCCCCCCTAAACATGGGGTATCAGCCGCATGATACCATTTGTTCTGGGGGCCCTAGACATTATGATAGTCTAATTTTGTAGCCTAACAGGCGTATGTTTGCACCGTGTTGAATAACGGCGCACGTTGGTTACACTCTATAGGCATATAAAAAACGCGTAATCCATACATGTATTACAAAAAATATGGTTTCCACCATGGGCAAGAGGGTTTCTTTGGCCTCGTGTGTTTGGGCTTTTTAGACCTCCATAATCGATCAAAAAAGACACACTTTTCCCCTTGGTACACAATATACTATTTTACCCACTTTTTTGGCCCGCTTCCAGCATCTTTTGCCCTCTGCCAACTATTTTTGGCAGTCGGTCGCAAAACGGTCACTTCAGGTTCGCTTTATATATGAAAAAAATGAAAATTATGCCTGTGTTACACAAGTACATTTTTTAAATAAAATTAATCATTCATTTATCTTCACAAAATAAAAAAATCAACATATTTCGACCATACTATATTAAAGTATGAATATTTCGTATATATAGGCTTATCCAAAGAAAAAGTCTTTAATTAATACTTATCACAGTATTTACATCTAGTACATGTAATTTTGTAAAGTACCCCGTGCTCTACACAATTAAAACGTGAATTATCTGATGGACCGGATGTTTCTATGAATTTAATAAGTAAAAAAAACGTATAACCCAAAGGAAAAAGAACACAGACACCCATACACATTCACGCGCACATGAACTCAGATACGCACATACAAATGCACATATACACATACACAAAGACACATAACTTTTGAACGCGACGTCTCGAAAGTCAAAGCTTAAAATTGAACCTTACAATACGTTAAATCGATAGAATTTCATCTTATTTACACGAATCAACAGCTTAAATTAGATAAAGTACAATATAATATTTCTTTTGTAATAAAGAGAGAAATATAATAATTATTTCATTAAGGAAATCCACTTTTTATTACTGAACAATTTTTAATGCTCTGTACAGAATGAAAAAGAACAAAGGATTCGCAATCTGCTGGCGTCTACGTATTCTTCTTAGTTCACTCAATAAAAGTACCCTAGTGTTTATATTTTAAAATAGATTTAAAAGCAAACACATTAATTTAAATTAATAAAAAGTCATTCAATATATTTTAAATATTATGCATGTAAATTATTTTACAATAATAATGATTTTTTCAAAGTTGAACATTACGATTTCGAGTGATTTTATCAATTTGCTTAGAGGAAAGGTTAAGCCTTTTGTTTACTTTATATTATTATATTACTTATTAAGACTTTGTGCATCATGTAAAGTGTACCTACATATTATAAAGCTACGAGGGTAGTTCAATAAGTCTTTAGAATGACCAACAGATGGCGCGCGAATCGCTCCAAATCATCTGTTTTCAGTCAGCACCACTCCCGACTAGATATATGGTGCAGTCACAGTCCACATCTTCTGAGTTTACGTGTTTTTATAACCAATTGAAAAAAAAAAATTGCTTGTTAAGAAAAATGGAAAAAAACGAGTTCAGAGCGGTAATTAAACATTTTCATTTAAAGGGTTTAACTCCATATGAGATAAAAAATGAATTGGACTCAGTTCATGGCACATCTACCCCTGCCTTAGCAACGGTTTATAACTGGGTAAATGAATTTAAGCGTGGTCGTACATCAATAAGTGACGAACCACGTTCAGGAAGGCCCGTAGAAGCAACTACTCCCGAAATCATCAATAAAATCCACGATATGGTGTTGAAGGATATCTATAGGTGCAGTTGTTTCAATTCTACATGAAAAATTAGGCATGAAAAAGCTATCGGCAAGATGGGTGCCGCGTTTGCTCTCAGCTGAGAATAAACGCAATAGAGTGGTCGCCTCTGAGGCTCTTTTGGCGCGCATAAGTCGGAATCCTGAGGAATTTTTTCGTCGATTTGTGACTGTGGATGAAACATGGATACACCACTACACTCCTGAGACAAAGGAACAATCCAAACAGTGGATTTCCACAGGCGAACCAGCTCCAATGAAGGCAAAGACCGTAAAGTCAGCTGGTAAGGTTATGGCTACAGTTTTTTGGGATGCACGTGGAATTATACTTATTGACTACTTGGAAAAGGGTAAAACAATTACTGGTGAGTATTATGCATCATTATTAGAGCAGCTGAAAGAAGAAATTAAAAAAAACGACCACATTTGGCGAGAAAAAAAATTCTCTTTCATCACGACAACGCCTGAGTTCACACATGCTTCGTTTCAATGGCTAAAATTGAAGAACTAAAATTCGAATTGGTCGAACACCCACCGTATTCACCAGATTTAGCCCCCAGTGACTTTTTCTTATTTCCAAACTTGAAAAAATGGCTCGGTGGACAGAGATTTACGGACAACGAAGACGTCATTGCCTCTGTAAGTGCTTATTTTGAGGAACTTCCGAAAACGCACTTTTCTGAAGGATTAAAAAAACTTAAAAAGCGATTGACCAAGTGTATAGAGCTCCAAAGAGATTATGTTGAAAAATAAAAAAAAATTTAGCCAAAAAAAATTGTTTTTATACTTTATTCTAAAGACTTATTGAACTACCCTCGTATTAACATATGTAATTAGGGCTATTGGCGTCTGCGAGTTTGTCACCCTCGCTTTGCTCGGGCGGCAACTCACTCGCGGACGTCAATAGCCCACTTTACTCCCTAGATGCATAATATACTATTTCTTCATTTTCGAAAAATCTTGATTAAACATTACTTTCTTTGTAAAAATAATATTTGTTTTCGGTATAGAGCGGACCAAAGAACCTATATAATAGTTTACAGTAATAATAAACAAGACAATGTAATTTTATGGTTAATTGGGCCGAGTACCTTAGTACAGTAAACACAAACTACAATTTTAATTTTTTACAAGCTCTTAAATTTCGTATATCGTGGAGGATGTCTACAGCTATAACGGGTTAAAATAATGTATATTCGAAGTAAAACAGCTTATATATAAAATACAAGGGCCTATTGGAACTATGTGGTACTATAGGTTTCATTTCAGGGTACCAGAAAACCCCTCTCAAAGGCTCATCAAAATCCATTTCCCAAATGTGCGAAACTCTCTTTGTAACTATGGGAATTGATTTTCTGTCATTGACACAGAGTGTTTGGATAAGTTATTTTTCCTTAAATGATATTTATGTGGGTAATTTTGCACTGTTCAGAAAAGATAAATGTCCTCTGCTTATAATATAGTGACTTAGTTCATTAGAGTTTCAGCTCATGGTGCTAATTGTTATAATAAATTACGAGATGCATTCAAAAATAGAACGGGTTATCATTGTACTATTTTCGACATTTTTAAACATAGACAATACATAAAAAATAAGAACGGACACTTAACTCGGCCATCTCTGTGTCATTAAAATATCGTCTATGGTATAAGTTATATTTAGTTGAAAATTGGGTTTAGATTCAAAAAATTGTACAGCAAGTTAATTTTGAACTTTACTTCCATGGTAAAAATAAAATTTCCTATGTTAAATTATTTTTCATTATCATAATTACATACTTTAAGATAATCTCTTTTTTTCAATGTAATACAAGAATACACTCTTTTAAATGAAGTTAACATTTTGACATTTTTGGACCCTAAATATAACAGTTTCCTGCAAATCTTTCATGTTGTGGTCTATTTATGATGGCTCATGATCTTTTCTTTACGATAATCCTAGAGTGATTATAAATTTAAACCATTTTACTATTCTGCGTATTGACTTACTTAAATAAAGTAGCATATAATGTATAACTGATTTTTTGTTTAGAATTTGATTAATCGAATAAATTATGACAATTATTCTGCATTTATAATAAGTCAGTAAAATTTTAATTAACATTCAAGATTAATTCATTTATGTTTTTATAACTTTCATAGCTTAGTTATAAATATAGTTATTAATAAATATAATAAATTGTATAGTTAATAAGCTTCATTAGTAAAAATTTAGAAAATCTAAATCATACATACTTAAATGATAAATTACTCAAAATATTGCTTATATTATACGTTTTCGTTGACATAAATTACATAAAAGCTATTTACCTTCAGCGATGCCATGTCGGACACGGATCGATGAGTTTGAATAGTTTCCAATTGATCTAGACACCAATCAAGTTCCTCCATTGTCTCGACAGCGAGTTTCATGTAGGGCTCCTCTGCAAGTATCGGAAGAGGAATTAAATCATAGTTTTTCACTTCGCAATAAAGGCTTTGTCTGACAGAATTTCTTCGATTGTATTACACATGACTTACGTAATTTGTAGATGCTTCTATTCGTTAACTTTTATATTTTTTGAGGAAAAGCAATATACGAAAATTTGGCAATATTAACAATCGGATCAGTGTAATGAATGAGAATAAAGTTCACCGTAATATTTAAAATGCTTTTATTAGTATTTTTTAAGAACATTTTAATGGTAAATAAAATACATCGAAAAAAGTAACAATATTAATTTTTGGAGAAAACAAAAAGGAGAAAAAAATAAATTGAATTCTTTGCAAAAAAGTTTTTGTGATCTCATACATTTTGTATAACTCTGCTTGGTTATAAAAAATATCATGATGTGTCATAATTTTTTTCCGATGTGATCATATTTTATATGGTGATCTAACATTTAACAATAAGTTTTGTAAGATATTCACATTTTATTACTTATATTGTTTTATGATACGTATAAATCGGATACTATAATCAAACTTTTACATTCACTACCTTCGAAAAGTTATATGAAAGTACATTTGAAAACTACTTCTAGTGCTCAATAAAAAAAAAAGAACGTTTTACGAACTAGAAATATTTTAAACTCTGTATAAAAAATGCTTTTTTCTTATTTTAATAATTGAATATCTTAATACCTATAATGTAGGTAAATAGTATATAGTTATATAGTGTATGATTAAATAATATTTATTGATATATCCACAATCTAAACAGAATGTATGTTTCTGAACTTTTAATCATATGCGGAATATAAAGATAAAAAATAATATATTTCGTGACGCAATATATAATATGTAATGACCAATTTACTGGATATGTATCGTATAGAGCTTGATTTTCCTTTCTACACATTCTTTTATCTACTGTATACATTTCTAAGAAAAAGTTGTATATACGCGCAATGTACGGAAAAAGTTGTACAACACATAATCCCAGGTAGTTCAAGGCAAGAATGAGCCTATAAATAAACTCAACAATCATTCATATTTTCAGTTCCAACGATAAAGCATCGCGATGACAAATCACTTTAATTAAGCAGAATTTTACAAATTTCCACTCGACTAGAGACAATATTTCAAGTCAGCCGACAAAGGTACCTATATATCTATATTCAGGTCGACAAATAAAATGCGAGAAGAATCGCTAATAACTACGGAGTAGAAGCGCGACTGCGCGTTTGCTCCCTTCCCATTAAGCTAATGCAAAAGTAAAAGCGTCGTGGATTCGTAGGTCGCACCCGCGAAATATATATGAATAGATCGAAAAAATAAAAGAGTGGCATTATTGTATTACCTCCGGGGGCAAGGATCCGTGGCTGTGGCGTACTGCTGCCCTGGGCACCGCTGCTCCTCCGCGATCTTTGACAGACACAGAAATTCCAGTGTGATGAATGAAGTCTCATGAATAAAGCTATTACCGTGCGTTTATACAGAGACGTTTAAGTCACGGGATCCGATACGAAAAATGAGTGATTGAACCTTTGTAAAATCTAAGCATTTAACTGAGGGTGTATTAGTTTTTTAGTTTATTGCATTTATTAGTTAGAAGATACGTTATTGGTTTAATAGAAAAATTACTTTTTTCTGTGCTGAAATATGCGCAATTTTATAAAAAGCAATTAAAATAAATAAATACAGAATTTAGCATCGTACGAATACAAATAACGTTTTCGATAAAATCGCATCCACGTGGCTCTAAAAGTTTAGTTAAATTTATATCGTCTGTTTCAAAAGCTTTATGTTATTTACAAAAATTTAAGATTATTGGTTTTTAAATTGGATATTAATGTGACACCCTCTTTGTATACAGGCAGGCTCTAAGTGAGACTAAGTTAAATACTTCTTTTAGGTTGGTTATAAAATATTGGCTTTCTCCGCACCAATTTTGCGCATGATTTTACTGGAAAGAGGTATATTTTACCTTTTCGAGTAGGTAATCAATTTACCTATTTGTCAGAAAATGATTAATATTCAGTTAAAATTGCCCACCCCATGAGCTATGCAAATTACTTTCTCGTCTACCCATTATAATAGAGATATTCCTATTGAATATTATCGAAAGTGCTATGTATAAATCGTAACTCATTTTTAAACTATTGATAATAAATTTACATATAATTATGTTTTTCAAATATTCAGTATGTTTATTTTGATAGTAATTTAAATGATATTTTTCAATATTAAGATTGTAAATTAACATCTAGTAATTTTGTCAACTTCTTATTTTTTCATTTTATATATGTATTAAATTATGATACGATCTATTCCAATTTGAAACCGGAAAGTTAAATAGAATAAGTAACATTTTCGAAGACGCTTCATCCATTAAAAGTGCAATTCAAGAACGCTTCAATTGAAGTAAAGTGATTTCAATTGATGAAATCGGATAATTTAATTAAATCAGTTCAAATGAAAAATTTTTATATTGTAATTTTTAAAATTTAATTCTAGAAAGTATTACTTTGTAAGTTTCAACGTATAGATCGAAAAAGTTATGTAATATTCTTTCATTAAACTTTGACAAGTAATTAATAATTTTAAATTATTATCCTTTTTTAAAATATGAATATATTTTGTGAAACAAATACTTTTTAATAAATTATATTTTATTACATTTTATTTGAAATTTTTTGATAAACTAATCAAACGTCGTTCTCATCTAAAAATCGTTACGCTTTTATAAGGTTATTTTAAATCCTTAAGGATTTGAAAAAACTGGAAGGAAGTCTTTAACAAGAAGCTACATCGTGTGTGCACGATTCAGCTGTTTCATTCTATAAAATAAAACTTTTAGAATTTTTAAAAACCGTCTACTGCTATAAGTTTTAAGAAAGACGAACCTCAAGTTTCATAGATAGGAAAGTTTGTTTTAAAGAAATAATTTTATATCTTATTTATGGATGTAACAATTTTATATTATATACAAAATTGCTGCATATGTAATACATATATCCCAAAATTATTACCTAGTTTCAGAAGCACTGAGATATTTTCAAAATATTTTCAAAAATATTAAGTTAATACTGAATTGGTAAGCTTACTTTTGAATACTTTTCATAAATTTCATACTTTTCAACAAAAATTTAGTTTGACAACCTTTTCGTTCTTTACTTATAGAGAATATGCCTTAAAAAGTAAAATTAAATTCCCTAGTAATAAAAAGTATAAAGAATTATCTATTTAAAGAATGTACGTAAATAAATATTTAAGATAATTTCAGAAAATATCATAAGCATTAATGCACTTAATTTTAAAGTTACTTTATTTAATCATCTAAATTTGTTTCACATTGAAAACTTTTATATTACATAGCTGACAAAATCTTTATGTAACTGTCTAAAATGTTTAACCTTTCTTTTCTAGCCTATCTAACCTTTTCAACAAATTCAACTAGCACTGTATAGGCGAGGAATAAGGCGGATATTTCTTTTTAAATATTAATTATTTATATTACTCACATTTTCTCTGTATATTAAAGACAAAACGCATTATTCGAAAAGGAGGTCTGAATCGTAGACGTTGTTAAAAATAATGATTAAAGATAGCATAAATAATTAGCACAGTTTAACACTTACTTGTTCGTCGGTACATTAGTGAGGGATAGGAAGTTGTTTCTAACTGAACGAAGAGACGCAAGTATTTGTGCGAAGGGCGTAACGATGAGGTCCTCGCCGTGACTGTAATTAAAAGAGGAATTTAGTGAGCCACAATCAGCGGATCATCCCTTGGCGCTGCTTGCTAAGCAACTAAGGAGGCTGCTTGAAGTTTGCTTCCGTGTTAACAAGAGACCATGAGCGTGGGGGGGGGGGGGGGGATAATATAATGGTTATACGTAGGGTTAAATGCTCGTACTGCATGCAGGTATATAAATTCCAAATGTGCCTAATCATAACTGTTATCGCCGTGCATTCCGGGTATTTAGCTAATTTATTGTTATTATATATATATGTATACAGGCATTAAATTTATGTAATGTGGTATATACGGAAGCTACGCGCTGAATATATTTTAGTGTTATTAATAGCACTGGAAGTTCTAATTGGAATGTAAATGTATGCTAAGCATGTTTGTAATCAAATTCGCTAGATTTAGAAGTTTCGGTGTGCTACTGTATATACTGCGCTTCAAACTTTTTGAAAATTGATATTCGGTTATAATAGAAACTTCGAAATCCATAATTCAATAAGGCAGTTTTTACTTATTTCAGCATTATTTGGTTTAGAGTGTGTAATAAATGGCAAGGGATAAAGAGTTAGTGCTAAAATGTCACGAAGTGACTGCATACACTGAGAATAATATACGGTGAAAAGGTAATTTCCATTGATTATCACTACTGTGTTTCGTATTGTTTGTTTTCCACGAGATGCGTGGCTGCTAATACAATTTATATCATACACTAAAAACTAGTCTAACAGAGTTTGTATGCAAATATTGTACATTAATATGTATAGGAGATAATTACTTAAATTTCGATGAGAACATGAAAAGGGTGACGATAATGGTTTCATATTCACAAATTTTACAAATACTATTATACATAAATTATTATAAACACTCAGAATTGGAAGAACAAAAATTTTGGATTAAATTTCAATAATTATGATGCGATTTATAAATATTTTATAACGTCAATGCATCAAGAATGTATACACTGACAAAATACAAAAAAATACTAGAATGATAAAAATTACAACATTTATATTTTATAATAATTCATTTAGAAAAATATTTATCTTTAATTTTAAAGTCTAACATTTTCATCTTAAAATGTTACTTTAAGATCAAGATGTCAGATACTGACGGTGTATCAAAACCAATCCTTGGAAAACTAGAGAAAGTGAAATCCTTCAAAAGTTTATGTCACTTCTAGCTTTGATACACTCGGCAATTTCTCTGTGTACTCGTGAACATTCACTTGATCTCTGTTAGATAAAAAATTTCATTTTTTTAACTATGCTGAACTCATGACGTAGGATTGATTTATTTCTTATTATTTATAGCTTAAATTTTGTTTAAACTACAGTTATTAATTATATTACTTTAAATGATTATTAATGTATTTTTTAAGCAATAGTTTTTAACAAACCGATTTTTAAGTGGGCAGTCGATGGTTCAAGTGGTAAATGTGTACTTCTTAAAACAACGGCCGCTCAAGGAGCGCGGGTCTGAATCCCCGTCAGTCCGAATTTTTCGGGGATATTTTAAGAAAATGTTTTTCCGTATTTTTTGGTGACGGAGATCGGGCCTGCAACTCGCTACCATGGTTAAGGGTAGCAATGCCCGTATATGTAATTGAACAAAAACAATTTGATTTTCTTTAAAATTTCAAAAGCTGCTTGTTCTAAAAAAGAAAAATGTAAGTGATACATATATTACCTATAACAGCATTTAATTAGTATTGTATCATAATGACCAACAGTAAAAAGTTCATAACAATTCGACGATGTAGATACTTTCTTACAATTAAGGAGGGTCTTATGATGATTTTTAGAAAATCTCTCCATTTCGTCCAATAACATTAAAGCTTCGGTAACATATTTTATTAATATTTGTTCACAAGTCATCAGACAAAATCCATATTTTTGTATTAAATTTAAGGTCTTTTAAAAAAGTGTCTGAAGAAAACCGTTTTGATTAAAAATTTTTAGAAAAATGCAATTTAGAAAATTTCTTTTTATTCGATATATGGTATGAAATAAATAAAACATTTTTTAAATAATAAAATTATTTAAAAAACTACGTGTTTTAACACTAACAATTAATAAATAAAATAGTCAATATTTGTATACCGTAAAAACAAATTCCGTTTTTTGTTTATTCAGAGCTGAATAACATTGTTGAATTTTTTTAAAGAGCTTAGTCGAGAAGGTTTTTAATGTCACTTTTTGAAATTAGTAAAGTATGTTTCGAGAAAATCGACTATTACGTTTGAATTCGGTATGCTATCTAATGAAAATTATTTCTAATGTCTGGATATAACTTTATAAGAACTTCGAATTTTGATATTTAGCAGATCTTAAAATGTTCTTAAAATTATAAACATTAAAGAAAAAATTTTTTTTTGACTTTTTGGATCAAAAATTACCGGAGGATCTCCTTAACTACAAACCCTTCGAGTTACAAACTTCTAATTTTATGCTTCCAAAGTAGTAGTTCCAAAGCTTGTTTCCAATTAAAGATTGTTTACTCAGGAGATCCATTTTTCTAACTGCGAAGGAGCACACTACATTTTCGAAAAGCACAACCGGTGTCATCAAAGTGTTGGAGAGATTGTTTCTCCATTTTCGATGTGTCTCGACGTTCCGCGTTGGCTCACATGTATCATACATAGTCTTAATTGTCTGCGTGGGAGTTGAAGCATAAGTAGCGCGCGCGATTCTATCCCTTGGAGAGTATAATACATATATACCTCTCTTGATCGGATGTACATCGACGTATTCTGTTAATTAGCATGGAGCCCTCTCTGCACTCGTAGATAATGGCGTTGGCGCAATGGCAGAACCCCTTGTATGTACCCTTTAAAATAACGACGCCGCCTTAATTGCGCACTCGGATTATGTGCTGCGAGCGGCGGCAGCGACGTCTTCAAACTCCGAGTGCATTAAACGTAGCAATTTCTTCAAGTACCTCTCTTTGCCCTCGCGCTCTTGCTTTTTTCAGCGCTAGAGCTTACAGGCGTATTTTTAGGGCAGCGTGGGTGGAGATGCCGATTTTAATCTCTAGCCTACTCGAATAGCACTGTGCATTATGCATATCCGAAATATCATGAAAATTTTTTTGCTATATGCATCGTATAACGTCCATTTCGAGTGATAAATTGAGAAATGTGTTATTTGCATACATCACATGTGTACAAACAAATAGTATAAAAGTTTTTATATGAAACAATAGACTATTGTAACAAATAAGACTACGATACTAAAATTAAATTAGAACTCAAATTTTCGCTAGAAATTACAATTACCAAAACGATACACAGTTGAAAAACCAAAATTTTATCTCCTTTATTTCGAGCTCTTAATTGGCTCGAGCAACATCGTGCTCTGGGCTCACATTATTAATTACACGTTTTCGTCAGACAAGAAGGGAAAGAGAGAGAGAGAGAGATATAGAGAAATGACGTCGCGGGACAGAAGCAAAATGAAGACGTGCGTTCCGCATCCAATCGATAGCGCTGTGTTACACGTCACCCGTCTAGTTATATACGTATGTATATATATATATATATATATATATGAGTGTGTGTGCATGAGTATGTGTTCGAGTGCAGGTAGTTTTCGAAATGTCGAGGGACTGCTGGCGGCACAATCCCTGCTGCTTGTTTACAGCTTGTTTAAATTTGGAATTTCCGCGTGGTTGCCTGGGTTGTCGGGGTATTATTATGCCTGTGTACTAATCTGCGTTTGTATTATATTATTTGTCGACGAAAATTCAGCCAGTTCCCAATTTTCAATCTTCAATCGTAATATCAATATTTAGGTTAGCTTTTTTACTCATCTACATACTTTCATGATTAGTTACTCACGTGACAAAATATGAGAATTTAATTTATAATTAAACGAACATGGATATAGGAATGATACTTTTTTAATTAGAAAAGTGTAGTATAGTTTCAGTAAAATATAAAATTGAATTATTTTGATTTTACATCACTATTTGAAAAATTTAAGCATGCAGAAATGAGAAACATTTTTTAATTAGCTTATAATAAAAAAGGTATTTTAATTAAAATCATGAATCTGTACTAATTAACTCATAAACGCGTTATACTACTATAGAATTCTTTAATTTTTACTTATATTTCTAAAAAGTTTAAAATTATTGCTAATTCCTTATCCATAACAAAAACACACACGAAAAAGTATATGAATAAAAGTTGAAAATTAAACTCTTTAGTGTAATAATCTCGTTCCCTATTTTGTTGTTTTTTCTTTTAACTTTGTACTAGGTGGGTTTGAATTGCTTCGTCTTCCTTTTATTTCTCGTTTGCTCGCGTTTACTTATTTAAACCCATCCTCTGTTTCCCTTTCTTTTATACTTTTACTTTTATTGTTTCTTGCAACGCTCACCTAGCTATATCATTCATCGTGACCGTGGCTTTTTTTAGGTATAAAAATCTGAATTGCTGTTCACACCTCGACCTTATCGAATTTCTCCTAGAATTTCAGTACGATATTACATGCAAAAGTGTATCATGAAAAATTGTTGCGATCTTCTGTAAATAGATGTTCTTTACTAATATTATCTATCCTAAATAATTAAAATTTTTTTCTAAAGAAAAACATTCATAATCTAGAACGTAGAGTAGATGCTATTATTTAGATTTACGCAAATATTGATATTATTATTATAGAATTTAAAAATTTAATAAAATTTAAAAAGGAGTTGGAATAAGACGAAACCAAATGCTTGAAAAAGATAATTTAGGTGAATTTACTTCTTAATTCCATAATTTATTCTTACAAATGAGCATTGTTCTTATACTTATAAGCAATACTCAATCATTTCTGTTAAAATGTAGTATAAATGATAAATGATAAATTAAATTAATAATTCGATTATCCCTTTCGCATTGTATAGTTCGTGAGACGTAATTAGACGCTTCTAGAGATATTCGCGATAGCTCAATCATGTATATCCGATTCAGCGAAACCGATACACGTCACGTATTTTAGCATCATTTTCGCCCATGATAGCATGAAATTTCGAGGATACGTATTTGCGTATTTGTGCCGAATCCCAAGAGCGTAACTGGGTTAAAATTTGCATGGTCTGCTTATTGAAGGTGGCGTAAATTTACGAGTTTGTCTCCTTTTCACTTCCGTCGTATACCGCCGAGACCGGCTAATACTGCTCTTTGACTTTTCCCAATCGCATTCGGGATAATGATACAAAGAGGATGGCTGAATGCGAAATTTGCTCTCGTCCCGCACCTTTGAGAGGTGAAATTGAAATTTTTATTTCCGTCCCCCCGATTCATACGTATTTTTGAAATTTCTAATTTTTTTTAATTTGATGGAAACACTGCGTTTATTCTTGGTAGATATTTTTTGTATACTTTTCGAATTTGATAATGGTATTTTTACATTTTTACATTTGAAATTGCATTTTAAAAATTTGAGTTTTTATTTTTATAAACAAGTTAGGTAGTTATTTACGTAAGAATATTTCTTGTCCGCTGTATGAATTGTTACAAAATAAAAATAAAGAATATAAGAAAACTTTTTCAGTCTATTTATAAACATCCAAGTTTACCATTATTAAAATATGACAAAATTTAAAAAATGCTTAGTATTTTCATACAAGTGTATTTGTTTGATTCTCGAGAGAGTAATTTGTTTCAATATTTTTTTCTATATCTACACAGAAAGAAATGTTGATTTTGACTCAATATTTCCTTTATCAAATCACTTTCTATGTAGGATTTCAGAATTCATCAATATATATAACCTTCAAATTCGAGAAAACAAGAGGTTCTAAAATTTGCGATTTCATGGTTCCCACATATTCCAAAGAACCACAGGTATATTTTGAAAGGCTCATATTTCGAACGTTACACCAGTAAATTAAATAAATACACCAGCCATCCTCCTTCTGCAAGTACAACCGAAAACTCGAAAAAAATTGCGTGCAAGAATTCGCACAGCCCAACGCGCCAGAAATCCGTTCTGCTCCATCCAACAACCGTTTCTGGCATCGCGCCTACAGCTCCCACCCGAGAATAAATTTTAATCCCCGCCGTAATCCCATAATCGTCATCGTTCCCCGCAGGCCACCACCGTCACCGCGCACACGCACTCGCATTTCTCTCGGGTTCTATCTATACGCAGCCGCTCAAATCTCCCCGTATAATACCTCTACATTTTTCATCAAAATACAAAGGTAGCGGTAGCCGTAGCTGTAGCTCTGTCCGGAGCGATAACCCGCGCGGTTCTCTATCGCGCGCGCGCACGCCGTCCGCCAGCGGAGAGACCTTAATGGGCCAATCGTCATCATCATCATCATCGCGCGAGCTTACAGCTCTTTCCCGCTATTTCCTCGTTATAGGCGCAGCAGCTCAACTTGGCACCACTGGCCTACTAATCCCCCACAGCCCGCCAGCTGTAGTATATAATAGCTTTTTGCCATCGATTATATCACGCGGAGGTGGCGGCACCTCCGGTCGACTCGCGTTACTTTCGCAGACACGCTGAATGCACGCGGTTAAATGCATGCATGCACGCAACGCTGATGGCTGGGGCTTCTCTCGCCTTCTCGCGTCTTGCTTATGTAGGTACTCGAGCCGCCACTTTATCGCGAGCGAGTGCACGTGCGCCCACTTCGCTGATTAACTCTCTGTCTTTCCAGGATTGTCCTATAGCTAGGTTTACATCTCTCTTTCGAATGCATGCGATTCAACTTGAGCTCGATTCGGCGTACCAGTGTAGATTATACTTGCACCGGGTGCAAACAAGGCGAAAAGACGGTATCTTAAAAGGCATGAGGCGCTATGGGCGTTTGTATGCTAAAGGCGAATACCAATGCTGCATTCACCTGTTATTTTGATAGGTAAGTATGTGACGAAAATGTTGGCAAACGATGCGCAGATTTTTACTATAATAACGGGTGCTTATAGTGCATGTGCGCACAAAGCCATTATACTCAAGTAGGAGCGTACTCTTAAGTGCTTATGTATGGGAGAACCTTCTGCGTTGTTGCTTTCATTTTCTTCTCTTTAAAAGAAAATAGGTTAACTTTTTTTCATATATAACGAATATCAGTTAGGCTAAAAGCATGTGAGCTGTCGTTTGTACTTAAAATCAACTAACAGTGAACCGATATTTAAATCTAGGCGAAAACGTCGGTACACGAATTGTTTCAGACACGAAAGAAAACGTTGGATAATATAACAGGTTTAAAACTTTTTCAAAGCTCGCGTTTTATAAATAAATGAATAGCTTCGTGCTTGGTACACGATATACTTGCACGGTCAAAGGCCTTCGAACAAAGAGCTATATCATCCATATGATTTGTAACATTACTACGATGTTTTATCAAAAGAATTTTAAAAAGATGTAATGTTCACTTATCTCTGATTATATATTAAAAACTTATTTGTGTACTTATAGTATAACATTTTTATGATATATAATTCATTTTGATATGTTATATTAACGTTTTTATTGGAGACAAACGCATATGTAACCCCGACATTTTTTAATTGATAGTTAAATTATTAAATTGTCTTAGTGCATTTATTCCGACTTGAAGAAATTACAGCAATAGCAGTATTATCACAATATAATATTAAAATAGGCTTCAACTCCTGATGCCATCAATACACCTTGTCTGATTAAGTTTTACCAAGATTGCTTGATTAGGATTCCATTCGCGCGTAATCTATATATACAAGAATCCCCAAAGTCTCATATTCTAGCGCAAAAGTTTTCTCAATCCCGTACAATCTCGCCACCAAAAATCAACCCTCCAACACACGCTCGCGTTCACCCCTATCCTCACACGTCCACACCAGGGACACGCATGTCGATAACCCTCATTTTGATTTCGATCACCGCAACGTATGCGCCGAGCTATAACTACGCCTCTCTCTCTCTCTCTCTCTCTCTCTTTCCCTCGCTCACGTGTATATATAACGCCAACGCACACGGTAACAACCCCCGTTCCGCGTGTACGAATACGTACGTGCCGTTGCGCCGCGTCGCCGGAGCTGGAGGCCGAAAACCGGGGCGGTGGGGGGGAATCGATGCACGCCGTCGTCGGCTGGAGCGGAGAGAGAGAGAGAGAGAGAGAGAGAGAGAGAGAGAGAGAGAGAGAGAGAGAGAGAGAGAGAGAGAGAGAGAGAGAGAGAGAGAGAGAGAGAGAGAGAGAGAGAGAGAGGGATTCCACGACGTCGGAGAGAAGGGCGCCAAGGCCCCGTGCCAAGGACGCCGGCGGCGCCAAAGCCACGGCGGCCGCCACCACCGAGCCTACACGTATAACGTACCGACGTATGTATAACTGTATATGGGTATCAGCCGATCGACGCGCTGTACGCTAACTGCAGCTCGCGCACTCGAACCTTTGACGCTGGCGGCTGCGTATACCCGGCGCGTTCAGCGATTGATACGCGGAGAGCCCGTGAGAATGCGGATATGTGCAGCCCACCGGGGTAGTCAGGGGAATTCGATTTCTGCAGTTGCTGCTACTGTAGTCGGTGCTACTGCAAACCGCGAGCCGATGCGAAAAATGCCACGCGCGCAGCTTGCAGCTTCGGGATGCCGTAGTCTGTATACTGGGCTTTGGACGTCTACGTTACAAGGATATGTTACTTATAGATGTTAGGTTTATCGTAAGATAAATGAATTTTTGTTGTAAATGTATGAATGGAGGAACTGGCCTACGGGTAGTAGTAGTGGTCAGATGGTAATTGTGGTCACGCATGTTATAAAGAATATAAAATTTACAAGCGCTTATATTCTAATACGATATCAAAATACATATATTAAATATTGTACGTAACTATTTTTAAGTACACATTATATTTTATTATATTTAGTAATTGTTGTTTGAATGTTTGTTATAGACTTAATCTAGTCAGAGCATCTTGCTGATGCGTTTTAAATTGTAATACTTAGTAAGCTTTATTATTTGAAAATGGAGCTTTTACATATAAAAGGTAAGTGACCGCATGATCTTGAATCGTAGAAAATCTAACAACAATTTATTTATTTTTATTTCAGAGTTCTTATTTTGACACAAAACTTTTCATAATTAAAATGGTGACAAAAACGAAGAAGAATTTACCATATAATTGTATAATACATATAATTAACGAATACCATTATTAATGAGGGTCTTTTGCTAGATATAGGGTATACAAAAAGATAATATGAGAGTTTATAAAGGTCCTATGATAAAACTAATGAAATATACTTAAAACTGTAAGTTTATTATATATATATATATATATATATATATATATATATATATATATATATATATATATATATATATATATATATATATATATATATATATATATATATATTGTAAATGGGCTCCTCAATTGAGGTTTGCTTTTAGAGGCGTTACAATTCTGCGTTGATTTATACTATAGATTTTAAATGTATAGGGTAGAACGGGGTCATGCCGATCACTTAAGGAAAACTTGCTATAAATAAGAAAGTATTAGCATTTTTATACTTTTTATACGTTTAAGAATAAGTTCAAACCTTTATCTTTTGAATTTTAATAGTTTTAACTGATAGAAAAACATAAACCTCGTACTTTTATATCCAAATAAAAAAATCATTTCTTCAACGGTAATCGTACAAGACGGGTCACTTCCGATCAGTTACATAAAACGTAACATGAATTTAAATATCCCTTAAATTAATATTTCTCATTTTCGTAATGATACATTTTAATGTGTACGTAACCGTTTCATTGCCTCATGAAAATATACGGCAATCCTAACGTTTCTTTGCGCTTCCCCCATTTAAGTGCACGCAGATCGCCATGACTCTATTTCACTATACGATTTCAAAATTAATTTAAAAAGTAATAAATATCGCTGGAAAATAAAACTTTTTGAATTTAAAAGTTTGAATTGTATATTTTTCTTGACTGGTACTTAAATTATCGAATAATTAAATAAAAATATTGTAAAAATTGTTTTAATGCAAACTTTTCTTATAAGTAAAATAGCTAAATCTTTTATATGTTTGGTTTTTAGCATTTATTAAGGTGAGAGAAACATCTAACGAATATAGAAATATTTTCACCATTCAATAAGCTTAATATTTCTTAAAATTAAGCGATCGGTTGGACCCCGTTTTCCCCTATACATATGTATGTTTATAGACAAAGAATGCTTAAACCTCCGTTTCTATTTTATTAATTATATCAAAGTTATCTACATATTTTTTTAATATTAATCATTCAATGTTTATAAGTCTAGCTATTAATAAGTTAATATTGATGTTTAAAAATTTGATTTTATAAATATTTTGCAAATTTAATAATTTTGTTATTGTTATATTTAAAATATTTTTTCTGTACAAAATTTATAGGTCAACTGGAAAAAAAATTAGATAGAAATACTTACATGTAAAATACTACATTTATCTTTGCCTGTTTTTTTTATAATGCAGTTAGACCCCGCGAACTGTGAAAAGTCAGGACTAACGACCGCATTTACCGTGAATGAGCGGCGTCTGCTTGCCAGCCAATCAAATTGAAGTTCCAAAGTTGCTTTGCTGCATCGGCCAATCACACTGAACCGGTATGACCCCAACTTAACAGTTCGCGAATACCTAGTGTGCGGGGTTTGATTGTACATATATATTTTTTTCTCTCTATGTACATTCTTATGTATAGATATTCAGCATGAAAGATTAAACTGAATGGTTATCATCCACATAAACACATACATATACACACACGCACGCACACACACAGACACACACCGACACACACAGACACACACAGACACACACACAAAAAACACACACACACACACAGACACAAACAGTCACGCACAGGCTCACACTTACACACCCACATACACTCACACGCACGCACACACACAAACGCACCCACGCGTATATATAGACTATTTTAAATTCTATTTCTATAAAACGAAGCTTCAGGTATAAAAAGCATCTCGTATGCGATGCGAAAGATTAAAAATAATACGTTGATTCGAATTGAAAGTTTCATTTCGTAAGTGTTTTCTGTCAGAGTGATATTTGTATAGCTAAGCTCATAATAGATTTCACCACTTTTCATCTCTTTAAATATAATAATATTCTAAATAGTAGTATAAGACTATTTTATTTTTTGTAATTAAATATATTAATAAATATTCTGAAACATATTTTGATAAATATTATACCATTTGCTATAATATTTCAATAACTGTTCTATTTCTTTGAATAATTAATTTTTTGGATGCAATTTTTTTCATACTATTTTTGCAATACAAATTGAGATGTTCATCCGTTTTTTCATATCTTCCGAATATTATTATCTAAAAGATGCTTGCCCTTAAGACAAGGACTTTCTGAAAGTGCGATTTCGTATCTGTCTCATTCCAATTTTTTTGACGACAAAACACTCTTGTCGTTCCGGATTTATCAGTGGCCAAAATCGAATTCTAGCCATATTAATGTTTGAAATATGTTCGTAATATACATAAAAGGAACAGCAATGCCTGTTGATAAATAAATAAAAAAAGTTTAAGCCTTTATGAGCATGCATTATTAGGGTATCGGGTACTGTCAATATGAATGGATTTATATTTGTCAATATGTATTTACACATCAAAATAAGTCGATGGGTCCTAATAAGAAAGACGAAACTTGTGAGCTTTAATTAGAAAACACGGATCTTTTTTAAAACTCTTACAATACAATCTAGAATATAACTTTCTTTTATTTATTAATATTAATTAATATACGATAATTAATTTTAGGATGTTAAACATAAGTTTTTATCAAAGTCATAACGATTTGTCGGAATATTAGTAAATATTTTATTATGAATGATATTCTATAGTTGAAATTATGCGAAAGATATATTTTTACACAATGTTATTATTCTCTCTCATTAAGGTTTGTATACATTGTAATCACTATTAGAAAAATGGCTGTATTATTATTTAAAGATCGATATGGAATTACGTGCTATTTAACATTGATGTTATGTTATTACTTATAAAGCAATTTAATAAATATAACCAATAGAGGGTGTCGTCTTTTCGACAAAGATTTTCTTTTATCTTTAACAACATTTGCTGAATATCAATTTTTAAACTGCATTTATACATTTTATAAAATATTTTAGTTTGACTTGCTAATATCTCAAAACAGTCTTATTTACTAACACATTATTATAATTAATCAGTAATAATTCTTTAAAGAAAATTTTACTTGCTGCATAAACGGCGTAAATAATTATTGAATACTAAACCCAATTTTATAGCGTCACTCTAACGTTATAGAACTATATACTTTTGATCGACTTTTCATTATCTTCTCTAGTACAGTAGCAATGTTTACAATGAGATTTTATCTTCAAACGACACTTCAAACATTTAATATGCTTCTGGGATTGATGAAAATGAATAGCAGATACGAGTATGATTAGTAGAAATAGCCGTGTGTGATGGGACTTCTATATACAATGTTTATACCTTATATGTAGTTATTTTTATACTTCGAAAAATATAATTCGCTAGTATCATAAATCATTGGTGTATATATACTAGAAAAGGAGCATCATTGAGTAATTCGTTAATTATTAGCAAAATTTGGTTAACGTCTAAGATTCAGTTAGTTAACATTATATCAACTGAAATATTTATTAATAGCGAGTTTTTGCTTGCTTGTAAAAAAGCTTTATAACCCCCGAATTCATGTCGTTAGCGAATTGTTTTAACAGTTCTTCTATCACTATGTACTGGTTTCCTTTTGTTTAATGTATATATATATATATATATATATATATATATATATATATATATATATATATATATATATATATATATATACATTAATTTATATATATATATATATATATATAATATTTCAACGGGAGAACATATAAAATAATCTTTAGTAAGCTTTATCCTACATACACATACTTTGATTAATATCAACACTGAAAGTATCATTATGCGTTTCATTGTATTATCCCCGACCTCCATACTATCGTCCTTCTCACACCTCTTCAAATGAAACTTGCTTTTCCGAAAGATCAATAATCCCTGTATACTATACACGCTGTGCTCTTCCCACATATCAAGCTACAACATCGCAAACAATAATTATCGTATACTCGGGATCAACAGTGCAAAGTGTCTATCCAACCGCTGGCCGCCACAACAACACAACGCCTCCGCCCTTCCAATCACGTAATCAATCTAAAAGTGAGAACTCGTAATTTTCACAGTCATTTAGCCTCGATTCAGTGCCTACCCCTCCCATCGCACTTTATTCCTCTATCTCTGCCCCTTTTACCGAATAGCGCGCACCTCTCACGTTTTCGACCGACGAACGCGGGACGGCCAGCATAACAACATTATAACGAGTAAGCTGAGGGCGATAAGCCTCAGTGTGTGTCTGTGTGTGTGTATGTGTGTGTATGTGTGTGTGTGTGTATGTGTGTGTGTGTGTGCGCGTGTGTGCGCTAGCCTATAACCGTACTGCGGAGCCAAGGACTTAAAGTCTACGAGAGATAGATGCGCCGTCACGAATATATATTTGCAGCCAGTGTACTACTAAGGGCAGCACACCAACCAGACGTCCTCCTATTATGCGATACACGGTGGTGACCCGCCCCCACCCCTACGCTCTTAATGAGGTTTCGTCGCAGGAGACGAGTTAGCGCACCTGTAATCTCCGGTACAGCAGTAGCAGCAGCCTGGAGAGAAAATCGCGTTAGTCCTGTAGCATAGCTGCTGCTGTTGCTGCTGCTGGTCCCTTAGAATGTCCGCTATTTATTGGTATATGGAGATGGCGTGTTTATAGAGAGTCTCGCTTGCGCCCGCTCTATTTTTACCTTCTTCATTCTGCGAGCTATCGGGAAACAATCGAGCATTGAAGTTCAACAAGGTCTCTCGTTGAGACGATTCTGTAGCGCTTTATATCGCGTTATTTACGCCGGCTTGATGAGGTTTATACGGATATTGCTTTCTATTATGAGGCAGCTTTAGTAGGGGGTTGTTGCCGAGGAGCGCGCTGCGCAGCTGTGTTGACTGACGAGCCTGCGATTCATCGAGTTACGCGGGTAGCTTTTGCTGCTGCTGCGTTGGATGTGTCGATTTTACATAATATTTTTAGTCCAAGTTTACATCACCGAAAAATTCTCTTTGGCTAGTGTTTTATATAAAAATTATTAATCAAGCTTCAACGGCACTTTTGAAATTTAAACGCGAATTTATCACTTACCCTTCTTTATTGCGTAAAACGATTATTATTTTTTTTTATTGGATCACGTAAACTTTGTGATTCGGAACAATTTTCCTCGTCAATTGTGTTCTGGATGTTATAACCATCAACATTCGATCTAACGAGTATGAACATATATTGCTTACATTTAATCAAAGCATTGTGTTGTTTGAGTTGCTTTCAATGCTACCAGTAGTACGTTTTAGTATATTTTAATAAAAGGATGAAGGCCTATATGGGCCGAAATTGGCCTCCATCTAAACTTTCGTAAAACTCAAAAATTTGAAGAAAGAAGCCATGTGACCTCACAGTGCTGTTGCGGATCGGTACGGTATTCTTTCTAAATGTTTTTCTCATTACTAGAATAGTTTTACATAGTAGAATTAGCGACTATGGGTGGAATTCTGTTTAAAAGCCTATGGAAATCAACCTCGCGCGATGTATTATTCTCCGGGTATTTTAATCATATTGAGTGATTTATCGCGGTTTTCCTGATTTTGTACCGGGCTTTTCTATAATTTTGGAGCTAGTTACAGTGACCTACATAGCATCTAGTTCGAAATTTTTTGTTTTATTAACCGGGTGGTAGAGGCCGATTTCGGTCCTCATAGGTCCTCATCCTTTAGAATTGTAATTGTCAATCAATAAAAGTATATTGTAGAAGTTAATCTTCTAGAAATACAAATATATTAAGTCACTTCACTTGTATTTTGTCTGCTTAATTTAACATATTTCATTTAAAAGAACCATTTTCTTTGGAATCATGTACAGAATTAAAATAATTAAAATAATTAATTATAATATACAGTTTTATTTAATTTGAAATCATTCAATCGATGCATCTTATGCTATATATTATTTAAACATTATATATGAAATATATTTTCTTCTAAGAATCTGTAAATATTTACAATGTTTATTTAGCGACATTAAATTTTAAGAAAAAATGTATTCGTAAGCTAAAACAAGACTATTGTAACTTTGAATATATGAATACATAATTTGTTCAAACTAGAAAAAGCTTTTATTGACGTCTACGTTAAATATTTCCAAGGTAACAAATGCTTCCAAGAACAAAGAAAAACGGCCTAAACTCTTCTAATAGTTCATCGATTGGAAAATTATCGAAGTTTTCTTTAATGAATTATTCAACAATTCGAAAAAATTTTAAATATATGTAATACCACGTGACAACGTAAATAAAAATTGAGTGGATGAATTTACAAAAAAAAAAACAAAAGAAAAATTAATCTCACCATTAATAATTCAGCTATATTTTCTTAATACACCTTCCAACATATCCATCAAAGCAACGAAAATTGCTCTACTCATTAGTCTATCAGATTTCCATCGACACATCAATTAATTTCACCGCTGTAGACGCGCATTAAAGCCCCAGTTGAAATTTCGGCCAAACCGCCTCGAGGCCGAGCCTTGGGACGTTTCCAGGGTTGATTTTTCGGGGGTCGGCCTAGCAGCAGCAGCAGCAGCAGCAGCAGCAGCACGCATATATAACCCAGTAGCAGCGCGCGGGGTCATCAGCTCCTCGGGCTGGCTACAATACAACGAAGATGCAATAAATATAGCCCAGCTCGCCGGCACCACATAAACGCCTAATGCGGAGGTACTCGCTCTTGCGCGTGCCTTGACATTTGGCAGATCGAGATCGCGCGGGGCGGCGAAAGCACCCGCGCAGGGTCGCGTCTGCCTGGCTGCCCCCCCTGCGTCACGCCATTTCAAGATCAGCGGCAACGCCGCGATTTACCGGCTCCGCACGCGTTACCATATAGCTGTTGCTATCGATCAGTGAGCCCAACACGTTCTCCCCCCCCCCCCCTCCTCTACTCATCATTCCGGTTTTTTCTTATTTTTTATTTGTCTTTTCTCTTTTAAGATGCGTTTCCAGTGCTGTGGTGCTGGCTTCAAGGATTAACCCTTTTTCGATCTGCGCGCCCGTTGAGTCACGAGTGGGAGTGGAATCGATTTTATATTTGGTTTTTTGATTGTGGAATAGCTGAGAGTTATAGCATATAGCTTTGCAGACTTTTCACTTTTTTGTATAATATGTATTTTTGAAAAATATTTTATGCGTATAAAAATATGTTTATTTTCTGATTTTTATTTTTAATTTGATCTAAATATTATTTTTTACTTCAAAATTAATTACTTAATGTTTCATATTTCTATGTATTTAAATATTTTACTTATAAGTGTGATAATAATTTTGTATTTTCATCATAATTCTGAACTGCAATAAGATATCTATTTAGATTTTAAGTAGAATGAGTCAGACATAGTAAGACGTATATTCGCAGAAGTACAAATATCAAATTTATAATGTTTTCAGTCGGAATTTTTAGGTGGTTTAGCTAAACTTTTCGTTTTGTATAATTAACAGTTACAAACTTTTTAAAATACTTCTGTGATAAGAAATTTGAAATCCTTTGAAGTTTTTGATCCTTTACGATTTTTTTACTTTATCCAACAATAGTGTAGATTGTATATATATATATATTATTTTCATATTAAATGCAAAAATTATTTATATCTTGATCACCTTTTCTTTGTAGATATAATCTTAATATGAGACCAGCTTGTGTTATCTTCAATGTTATTCTTTGCCGTTTCGTGTAAAGGACTATACGTACAAGAGGTTTAGTATAAGGTTCTTTTGGTATATTTGTTTTTGCAAGAAAATGTAATGTAATGTCTTTACGTCAAATTTAATACTTAAAAATTCCCTTAACTTCAACTCGATAAAGTAACGCCATGCCTTTATGTGAATTATACCTTACAATAGTTCAGTTTATAAACAGATATCATTGTTTTTAAAGCACGCGAGCATACTAATATGAAATCATATATAGAGTAAAGAACTCTCTTACCCTTGAGAAAATTTAAAACAAATTCAGTCAAGGTTGGGAAGATACATTACCAATGTATGCCTACTCACATGTAATACGTTGACTTTTACTACTTGATTTGTATAGGTATATTTTGCATGATATTTGCGTGTTTTAACGTTGCTCGTTTTGTTTTTCAACTTTCTTCAGGGTCAGTAAACGAGGTTAATCTTTTTACAGAACATCATTCTCGTAGCGTGAATTTCGCTGGAATTTTAACATTAAACAATTAAACAATTTAGAACAGTAACCTATTTATTTTATGGATATTTCAAATATCATTTAAAAATAATTATATTTGTAATTTAAATTTAATGGTTATTCCAATATTCTTGAGAAACTAATAAAATATTATTGATCAGCAAAACACTTAAAAAAAAGTAAATTACGTAAATTATGTTTACCTTACAAAGAATTTTTGTAGTAAAAGTTGTAGTAATAATAAGTGCAATTATGGATTATGAAATTACATTATATGAATTCTTAATTGATAATTCTTTTTATAACAAATATTTGGAGACATCGTATTATTTCAAGAGTTTTGTTATAGATTAACTTTACTCGACCATTAAAATTCAATTCTAATTAAAATTAAAATTTATGTAGGTATACAAAATATATCGGAAGCTGGTTAAAGGCGAAAATAGAACCTAATCGAACATTTACGAAGCTGGAGCATCTAGTGCTTTTATAGACCTCTCGGTCCATCGAGGCGTAAATTAAATAAGAATCAGATACTCCACCGTGTCGAACCCGCACGGCCAACGCGCGGCAAGCTAAATGTTAATCGCCTCCGAAAAAACAAATCATAAATTTGGTAAGAACCTTGAAGAGGGTCGACACTCGTCCCTCGCAGCACCGGAATCGTCGGGTCATCCTTTTTCCCTCCGACTCTCGATATCGCTATCCGACTTCGCGACCTCCCCGGTAGGTCGGTATACGTATTCAGGCCGCGGGGATATTATCCGCGCAGAGAGCGTCCATGGGCGCAAAAGGATACGCGACACTGCCGGACGATTTACGGCGTCCCGGGAATCCGACGAATGCGCTCGCGCGGGGGCACAAAACGCGCGTGGAACGCCGCCGACGCTTGCCAACTTTTGCAAGGCAAAGCTCTCTTCTTATTCTGCTTCGTCTTCTCTTTCTTTCCTCGCCGTACTTTCTTTCAGCCCTACTGCCCTCGTGCGGTACTGCCGCTCATTTTTCTCGCGTGGTTTATCGAGCATGGCTCGCGCGCGTATATATGTATACGAGTCTTTTTGGATGTGTTCGGTTCGTCTTTTTGCATGTATTCGTCTTCGCGCTTTCTCTCTCCCTTTCTTTCGGCTCATTTTCTTCCCGGATACATTATTAGTGTATTTATGAATGCGACGAGTTATGTCCGAATTCTCTACATTGATATGGCTGCTTCTTTCTTATGTCTCTTTCTTCGTGTTCTTGCCTTTTGTCGTCGTTTCATGCGAAATCTCGCGAAATGTATTTTTCTACAATGTCATAGGGGTAGCTTTTTCTTGTTTTACTGAACAAGAATTTTGTAATGAGAGGGAACACATATTTTTTTGACTGAAAGTATATATGAATAAATATGTTGAATTGAATGGTCTAAAACCTGCATGATAATTATTATTTAATACATAATAATAAGTTTTATCGAAACTTTATGACCTCTAGCAAATCTGTTTAGTGTATAAGATATACTTTATACTTTATATATATTTTATAAGTTTTCAATTTATGGATATTTTTTCTAAATAAAAAAGTCGAAACTTTCATAGAAAAATACTTACTGCAAAATTAGATGTATAGAGCTAATAATATTGTTATATGAGGAATTCTATAATAAATCGACTGATCAGTGGTTCTAAAAGTGACGAAAAATAAATGGTTACGCACGCATCTGCAACTTGATTTTTCTATTTTGTATAGGTCCTACAATGTACGAAAAAATTTTCCGACATGCAAAAAAGACCTAGTCCCGAGATTCACAGTGCCGGGAGGTTCTACCGTATATCAATTTCTATTATGGGAATTTAACATGGGAGTTATGGACTAGAAACGGTCATCATTGATATAGCAATCGCTTGGCTCCTAAGGGTGCAAAACATTTTTTCATGTAAAAGAATATAAAGAAGAAGAAAAGAGCTTTAATTTGAGATGCACTTCGTTAAAAAAAAGTAACAAAATCATGAAATTTAGTGATTTTTTCTTTTTTATTTACTATCTTTGATCATTCATAACGCAGAATATCTAAAATTAAAGCTCTTCTTTTCTACTTTATATTCTTTCACATGAAATAATCCTTTGCACCCTAAATCATGACCATTTTTAGTCCATAATTCTCATGTTAAAGTCCCATAAGAGAAATTGATATGCAATAAAACAGAGTCACAAGGTCTTCTTTCCAAGTTGGAAATTTTTCTCGTACATTTTAGAACCTAATGTTTTTCAAACGGAATAAGTGACTGTGTTTTCATAATTTTAAAGTAGAATTTCACTTAAAAATTATGAAAATACATTCACTTATTGCATTTTGAGTGAGGTTCACTCCAAAAATTTTAGACAGTAATTGAAAGTTAATTTTAGGGATTATACAACAAGAAAAATCAAGTTGCAGAGGCATGCTTCATCATTTATTTTTCGTAACTTTTCGAACCACTTATCGGCCCATTTTTTTGTAAAATATTCCTCATATACCAATAAACATGTGGTTGTTCACTACCATTTTGATGGATTGTGCAATTTGATTTCGTTATCTTCTTTTCTTACCATTCAACGATGACGATCGTATTGTTCCGTAGTACTGGTAATAAAATATATGTACATCAATTTAAAGCGTTACGATTCATTCTTTTAGTACACTTTTTATATACTTAAAGTAACATTGTACTTTATTTTATGAGTTTCCGTGTTTTATAGATGGTATTTAATATTTTTGCGAGTTAATAATCTCACTAAACATTTTAATGTGAACTATACATTCCTTCTTACACTATCATATACATTAATTTTAAGTATCGTCATCATTTAGTGAATCCAGAATTTGATTTACATTTAGATTTCACATAAATAATATAAATACATACTAATATATACTACTGCTATAATATACTACTGCTATACAAGATAACAGATCACTAAACATTTTTGGAAATATAGAAGCGTTTTTATTAAATAAGCATTTTGAAAGCGAAAGAGAAGAGTCATCAGCTTAATAATAAGAAATGTTATAAAAAACCTGACGACACTAATAAACAAATCATGCAGTTATAAACAAATATTACAAGAGATCATAAGTCATAAAGTGTGGGTTCGTGCGGATATTTGGCGTCGAGGAAGCGACAGTGACCTGGAGTAAAAATAAATAATAAAAACACACAGCGCACATACGCAAGATTTTCTTCAAAGTAACAATATAAAGAGTCGTGGATGCAAGTATTAAAAGTATAGCGATTTTTTGGAGCAAGAGCACTGTAAGCGATAGAGCTAAAATTAAAAAAAAATAAGTAGATAGTAAGATCGAGTACATACGCTCGCTCGATGGGTGGCTCGGTCTCTTTCAACCTGCAACGTAAGGATCATATGCGTAAAGTCGTGGCACTTAAAGCACACAATACAATATTATGCAGAGAATAAGCGATTTTTCGACAGTTGGAGATTTTTGGCGCAACTAGATTCTAGGAAATTCGAATTTGTAATTTATTTGTGACATTATTTCAAAATGTTGATCACTAGTTAGACAATAATTAGTAAATATGTAAATGTAAATCTGTTAATAATTACAACTTTGTTAAAGAATCGAATCTCATGAAAAATGTATTGTACTGTCTTTATTATTTAGTAACTGAAGTAAATGATAAGAAAGTGATACAAATCGGCAGTATTATTCAAAACTAATGAAGATTCATTATTTCATCATTGGACCCTTCGTTATTTCGGCCTCCCATAAATATTTTTCTACCAAGGGGTATATTAGATTTATCTAAATCCCAGGAAGTATTACTGCAAAGGTTAATGTATGACATTTAATCTTAAAATATATGCTATTCTGAATAATAGGTTAAGTAACTTGTTGATGAATGATCATAAATATATTCGTATAATTGACAATTCATTTACCAAACATATACTAACAAGGAAAGTATCAGGCCTTTGAATTACGGATTTAGAGGAAACTCCAGATATTGTCTTCTGATACCAAATAGAGAAATAATTCATATATTAGCTCAGTGCATGCGGTTGGAGGGGATGCACGAAACGACTGAGGCGCCCGGGGTGACGAAAATTGGCAATAATGTTGGAATGTGAAGTATATCTATATACATTGACATATATCGATCGAGTAACCTCAGATGTCATGAAAAGAAAGTGTTTAAATGAAAATTAAACAGTATAATAGTGTATTTTTTACACTACAATCGATGGTGTTATTGTACTCTTCTACGCTGTAAATGTACAGATACAGAAAATAACGTTTATTTGGTTATTTTAATTTTATACAGATTTCCCATAAGACATAGTGTACATTTTCCAACATTAATGCCGATATAGATGTCGCTACCTGACTTGCACGGAGTGAATAATATATATACATAATTTTCAGTACAGATAGGTATACATTGCATGTATATAGAAATTTAAAAAAAGTGTGTTAGGATGAATAAACAACTCTTGAGATTTTGAGAATTTGCTTCATTATTTGGTACTAGAAAAAAGCTCCCTGGATTTTATTTAAATCCGAAGCCCAAAAGACCGATACTTTTTTTGTTATTTAATATATATATGAGTCAGGCCAGCCAAAATGAACAAGTTCTCAGTTTTCTTTGTCAATTTTTTATGTGAAAATAACCTATCAGTCCCATACATGGGACCTTAGGGGCTGAAACTTATTTTCAGAGCTTTTTTGATAGGTACTTTCATATGAAAAATCGACATAGAAAACTGAGAACTAGGTAGACACTGATTTATTCATTTTGGCTGACATGACTCATATATATATATTATTAGCATAACATGATTTTAATTTTTAAGCAAATTTTTTGTATCAATAAATGAATAAATGAAAAACTTTGTTATTCCATATTTAAACGTATCCATAGAATTTAAATTCATTTTGAAATACAGATTTATTTTTCTGTTTATTCGATATCTATTAACTTTTAAAAAATTAGAGCAAAAGTGTTTATTAATTGTTTATGGATTCTACAATCGTATTTACAATCTTTTATTGTAATATTAAATTTTGGTAAATACCCGAAAGTTAATAAAATAAACTTTCCATCAGAGTTCGGCAAGTATTCGACCGCAAAATATTTTCGGACACTTTTCTGTTTTCTGTAAATATCGAGATATAACGATGAAATATCAATTTTTAAGCATTCTCTATATCGGCTTAAGGGGGCATACCACCTTTAAAAAGTGACACAAAAAAATTGATTAGGAATTTTTATTTTGATATTTATTTTAATAAGGGTTTTGTTCTCCTGAAAGTATACATAAAAACCTACCAATTTGTATATTTTTTACCTTCGTTGGACCTTCTATGCCTCCATGGCAAACCAGACTGTGTTTGAAGATTTTAAGCACTGTCCGTAAGATTCCAAGTCTACGCATGGATGGATTGGGCTAAAAATTTATGGAGATACTCATTATAGTAGTACTTTTACTATGAACGTAGGGATTTTGATTTGAGCGAGTAGAAGTATTTTTTTATATGAACATTGTCAATATAAAACTTATTTTTTAATAATTTTATCACTTTTATAGACGTAAAAAATGTTCTACTCGTTCAAATCAAAATCCCTACGTTCATACTAATAGTACTATTATAATGAGTATCTCCATAAAATTTTAGCCCAATCCATCCATGCCTAGACTTGGAATCTTACGGACAGTGCTTAAAGTCTTCGAAAACAGTCTGGTTTGCCATGGAGGCATAGAAGGTCCAAAGAAGGTAAAAAATATACAAATTTGTAGGTTTTTATGTATACTTTCAGGAAAAAAAAACCCTTATTAAAATAAATATCAAAATAAAAATTCCTAATCAATTTTTTTGTTTCACTTTTTAAAGGTGGTGTGCCTACTTAAGCCGATATACGCGATTTAAAAAAGTATCCGAAAAAAGTATCCGTGGGATACTTTGGTCGGATACCGAGTATCCGAGAAAAGTATTCTACATATACAGAGCATCCGAAAATAGTATCCGATGGATACTTTTTTCGGATACTTTACTTGTTTTAAAATGTCTAAAAGAAGTCTGAAATGTTCCCAGGGCCCCCTAAACATGGGATTCCATCCAGATGATACAGGACGGCAGTCAAATTTCTTGTACCATCAGAATGCGTAAAATAGGTCCAAATAATCCCGGTTCCTCCTAAACATGTGGTATCATCCGAATAGTACCCCATGTTTAGGGCTCTAGCAACATTTTAGACCACCTTTAGACATTTTACTGAAAACAGAAAAGTATCAAAAATATTTTGCGGTCGAATACTTACCGAACTCTGCTCTCAAATTCCTGTTAATATTTACGAGTATTGAAACATATCGATTTTGTGCAGGATTACAATGAAATATCAACCAATATTTTTATATTTTTAAACATGTAATGTATCCTAATAAAATAAAATATACTTGAAAATCTCCAATGTCTAATAATTTCTTTTCTCTACGTAAAGAAGAAAAATAAAGAATACGTAATATCGACGAAAATAATCATAGTTTTTATGCAGTAACATAATAAGCTTTTCTTCGTTAACATATAGGCTTTAGAGTGTAAAATCGATAGAGAGCAAATCAAAATATATTCTTCCTATTTAGCAAATAAGATCTGATATTACAAGACGATACAAGATTTTTCACGTCCAAAACGAAACGCACATGAAAAAGAGTTTTCAGCAAAGAAGAATAGACAAGTAACAAGGCATATTATGCTTTTCAGAATAAGCTATTTCAGAAGAATGATTACTTTTTTGCACAACACATTTTAATTCTATTGTTCCACGCTCTAAATATTTTAAATTACATTGTGTTATCACTGTAGTACAAATATTCATATCATATAATATTTTATCCAAAACAAGCTCGACAAAATAAAATTAAACAGAATTATCAATTCTGTGCACTCGTCACCTATTCGTATCCGCTATTTCAAGAATATTCCAACTATATAGAGATATGATCAGAAATCTAATATTCATACACCATATGAAATTTGCGGCTCGAGCGCGTAGTTTTACGTAAATTCCCTTTTGAAAAACAACGGTGAACGAAGGCGGCACAATGAATTTTGATGAATTTCAAGGCATATACGCACCCGATAAAATGCGACTCTGAAGTATTTTTCACGATCCTGTATCACGTTACCTCGATTTTATTATATTTATTATTACAGTTAGTATAAAGGAAGGATCATCTTCATGTGCTGCGCATTAAAAAATGTATCCGATGTGTCGGGTCTATGGATTTAGCTTTGAATATACAAATACTTTATTCGTTTAAATTTTTTATAAGCTCTCTTCTTTGCCACCTACTGCATTTAATAAAAACAACGCAAGCTGATGTATATATAGCGTTGGATAAAAATATTTTATTCAAAGCGGTGTTTTTTAATTACCAGTCGTCCCTTGTGCTCAGCGACAGGAGGGACTTTGAATATTTCATTCGTATCGGCTTAATACTTTTTCCTTGTCGTTTTGGTGTATACTTAATATACATGAAGAGAATTTTTGCATAAAAATGACTGTGAATTCACAATGACAATTACAGTACGTATAGTAAACGTGACATGTCATACTTCCCTATTTATTGACGTGATAATGTCAATAATTTCTCATTATACTTCTTAATAAAAGTTAGTTATTGAATTAAAGAATATTATATAATAATAAAGATTTTTTATTAAAGTCAGAGAAATCAATATGCATAAAATTATTCATCAAGTAATTATATATCATTTTTTAGTAATAAAATAAGATATTTTAATATTTTTTTGAAGTTTCTACTGCGTCACAAAATGAAATGCACCTACCATCAATCAATTCGCAGTATATATTTTAGAACAGCCTGAATGTCCCACGTTTAAAGTATGTATGGTAACATTTCTTTCGAGTTTATGGGTCATTTTTACAAAAAAATACTCTTCGCATAGACAATTTTTTGATCATATAATAGTGAAAGCCGACTACTGGGAATGAAAAATACATCATCATACTTTTAACGAATACACAAAAATGTATATCGTGTTTAAAATGTACTCTTCCAGTTCGTATTTTCGTTCCAATCAAATTAGAGTGTGTGTTTTTTATTAACTTCGTTGATTTTTCAAGAGATGCGACTGTATGCTCAATAATGTAAACATTTAATTCCTTTTACATCCACACCACGATGTTTGTATTTATTCTATTTAATATAACGTCTCGTTAACTTTATTTTTAAATAACGATGAATAAATACTTTAATTATAAATAACGATGAATAGATATAGTGTATCAAAGCTGCTCAACCAGTTTTAATTATTTTTTAAAAAGCTATCAAAAAGACAGAGAAAAACGAATATTTAATTAAAAATTTTATATTACTTTCCAGCAGTTGTTCTTTTATAATATGCTTGTTAACTAGTTTTCAAATTTCCTGGAACGAAATCGTATAACAAAAACTGAGTTAAGCAAATAGGATAATAGCCAATTTTCTACGTAACAAATATGTTGACAACGAAAAATAAAAAAATTCATGGTTTTATAAAATATTATGTACTACATCTGTGGGGAATCAAAGTTATTATCGAATAATACTACTTGCTAGTAAAGTTACACGTGCCAATATTAGTATTGATTAAATAATTTACAATTTTCCGTCTATATATATATATATAAAATTAAAATTTATTCATAAATATAAAAAAATTAATTTTTTGAAGCATATAATATTGTGAGCATATATAGGAGAAAGCATTTTTTTTAACTTTTAAACTTTTATGAAAAAAGAGAAAAATGATTTCAATGAACTGTGAAACTTTTTAAGAGTTTTGCGAGTTCGGAATCGATACTCTAGAGTTACTTCCACCTCGTAGTAGATAAAAGAATTCTAAGATAAAATCATAATTATTTTAAGTTAGAATTTACAAGATCCATAATTATCATGATCATAACAATAAATGTTATTATTATTTGAAACATTAGGAAGAAGTTTTTAACCATTTAAAAATACCAACAATATTTTCAAATAAATTTTGAAAAATGCAACAGAATAGCCCATAAATATAAATTGGCTTGAATGATAATGCAACACTTATGTGCATGAATTTTAAGTAAAATATCATGAAAAGAATCAGTACACTTTCTATAGAAATATCCTATTTCTAAGGTTATTAATTAAGGTAACAATCTCTATTTAACGGAATCCAGTTCCATTTATCAATAGCGAGCTATATATTAAAAATCATAAAATTCACCTTTTGAGACGTGATTTTTTTTAATGAAATAAACCGATTTTGTTGTTGCATCCTGAAAATTAATTTACTACAAAATTCAATTATGCAACAACTTTTTTCAGCTCGACGCGCATTTTTCCACGGGTAGGGTATCCTTCCATTCCGAACAGCAAAACCCCTTTTTGTCTCTACAAACAATAAAAAAAAAACTCCGATCCCCATCGATAATTGAACTGCAGCGAACTCACGCGATTTAGAAAGGGAAATTAAATCCGAACACGCGCGCACGCGGCAGCCGTTTCGTTTTTCCCCTGTTTACTTTGACGAACGCGCGCGCGCGATCGCGGGCTCGCCCTTAAGCGTCGGACAAAGCGACGGGCGTGGCTTGAATTTGAAATTCAAACACAGTGGCTCGTGTACAAGCGGCTGAGCAGCCTCGCGTACACGTATACGTGTATATATAAGCGCGGACCGTATCCATTATGCGCCAATTAGGGGAGGACGGCATACAGAGACTTGACTTTGTCTGTGTCGACTTGATCGCTTGATGGTTTGGCTCGCTGGTTGGTTGCTTGCTTACCTTTCGCTGGCGATCGAGCTGTTGCGAGACATCGATTTCGGGGACATCTCGAAGTCGCTGTCGCTGCGGTATAGGAAGCTCTCGCGACGCTGGGGCATCGCCTGCAGCACGAGGCCGGTGCTGGGCGATGTGCCGCCTCCTCCGCCGGCGGCGCCGTCCAACGTCGAGGCGCCATTCTCGACGTCGAAACTGTAAAGGCCAAAAGGGACACGAGGTCCGAGGTTAGATTCCGTGCTTTTGCCGCCTGTCTTCGGCTGTCTACAGCGTATCAGTTTATTGGAAAATATTTTACACTTGCTGGCATAGAGTCATTAACTTATGTATGTACGGATAATAAATACTCTTTTAGATATGATGAGCAGTTTAAACTTAGAAACTACTCGAGTAATACTAAAGCAATGTATGCAATTGAAAGAGATTTGAAACAAAAGGATAGTTGTCATGTGTTGTTTTTTATATTTAAATATAAACAAGTATTTTGTTATAGACACAACAAGATTTTTTCTTAAAAGAGGTTATATCTTGGAAACTAATCAAGGAAATATTTTGAAAAAATTTGTACTAAGTAATTTAAATTAATTTATTATAACAAATAATTTCATATTGGAACGATAATATAAGTTTGAGCAAACTAAGTGCCATTTAATAGGTAACCTGTAGTTTGTATTTACCTTTAAACATGTGTAAAATATTTCATATAAGGCTTTAATTTATGCAATATTTGATATTTGATCATTTTAAAGCAAACAGAAAAAAATATTTGCCAAATCATAAATGTTGAGGTTATGCGAAATACCTTAAAATATTATACAATCTTGAAACTCTTAGAATGTTTCGATTCAGTTTTGTTATTTTTATATCAGTTTATATCAACTGTTTTCCTAAACAAGTAAGAGCACATTTCAACAATTTTGTTTAAGGGGGTTCAGTAGTTACAAATCGATGAATTTATTATCACTTTTCTCTCTATTTTGTTATAACTTGTTAGTATCAATCATTATATATCTTATACTAGTATACCTTATGCATTTAATAAACTTTTTCAATCAATAATTATGATGTTGTAAACACGATTATTGTCAATTGGATAAAAAATCATTATTAATTCAGAAACTTTTTTGTTTTCCATCCAATTTTAATAATAGGTATCTTATTTTATTCTTTAAATGTGGTTTGACAAACTGACCGAAAGAAAATTGCTAAATAATTTATGGGTACTATAGAAAAGCTAATTGTTTAACTAAATTACGTGTTTAGTTATAAACAACAAGCTCTTCTGTAGCACTAAAAAATTATTTTAAATTTTTCTTTTGGTCGATCTGTCAAACAACATTCAAAGAACATAATAAGACCCCAATTATTAAAGTTAGATGAAAAACAAAATAGTTTCTTCATTTTTAATGATTTTTTTTTCAATTGGCCATAATCGTATGTTCAACATCACAATGGTTGATTAAATTTTTTTTTATGTACATAAGGTATACTAGTATAAGATATACAACGATGGACACTAACAAGTTTTAACAAAATAGATAGAAAAATGAAACTAAATTGGTTGTTTTGTAAGTTTAAACAATCTTTTTTTAATAAAAAAACGTTCGCTTTAACAAATGTAAACAAAGCACAAAAGCAATCTTTTAATAAAGAATGCATGTTTAATAAAATGTAAACAATATACAGAAGAAATGTGTAGTGTATTTTTTGTTAATAAACTAAAATATGTTTTGGCATTTCACATCCTCTCTAAAAGCCAACTAGTAGTCAAATTAGTGCATACAAAATTTGTGCACATATATTTTGAAATTTGCATAAAATGTATACACAAAGTTTGTATACCATACGGACCTTATTTATGAGATTCAATTATTAATCAGAAGCCATCAGTATTTCACTTATTTCATATTATATTATTCCTATCGAGTAATAGGTACTTTTTAGTATCAATACTTTTAATATTAAAGGTGTATAGGGTTCTTTCTTAAATACAATTCAGCTGTTTCTTGTTGATCGTCTTAATCGAACATTTTTTTAACCAACAAAGTTTATTAAGCAGCGCTGGGCGCGACTAGTACTTAGATGAGTGACCTCCAGGGAAAGTGAGCAGAAGGTGTGGAATGGTTGGGTTTGGTGTCTAAACCTGCGGAATGTGGCATAAACATCCGATTCGAACATGCCAAATACACCGACCATCCCGGAGCGGGTTTTCTTCTGATACAGGTTTTCCCCGCTCCACCATGCGGGTAGAACCCTGGGCGAATGTGAGATGTGATGAGGGATAGTAAAATAAAAATAATGAGATATATTAGACACTTGCTATACCAAGAGGCTGCAAGTAGATAAACCTCGAAAAAAACTAACAAACTTTACATCGACTAAAAATTCAGTCGCATTGATAAACTATATGAAAGAGTTTTAGGTTTATAATAATCTCACATTATTTTGTTCGTAATAAATTGTTTTAACATTATACAAATTATTATAGTATACTTAATATATAATATGTACTACGAGCGGGAAGTATTAGGCTTTTTTCGACTATGTATGAGGTTTGCAGTATAAATCAAAGGCGAGCAAGCACGAGTCGATAACGAATGCATATCGCGAGTTGGAGACAAGTAGGTACTCAAATACAGAAGAGCTTAAACGATCTCGCCCATTGTGCACACCATATTTCTGTATTAACACATGTTTGTATTACGCATTTTTTGTATGAAGCGGAACCAAATATGACCGTTTTTCGACACGCTGCAAACACCTTCTAATATATTGAAAATTGAAATATGTCCAGTTCCCCCAATCCGGATGATACCACATGTTTTGATGGATCAAAGGAGTTTAAAGTTAATCGATCTCATTTTTACTGATATTTTGAGAAGCGGGTGCAAAATAGTTATACTTTTCGCTCGCTATAATCTCTTTATCGTCCGCCAGTCGAAAAATGGACACTTTGGGCCCCCTTTATATGCACGAAATACGCGTTATCACGCATTGAGTGGGCAAAAAAATGTATGTATATATAATAAATTCATATTTTTTCGTATTGTGCTAATCCTGCTAATCCTGTTAGATATAAATTGTTAATTGATGAACCAATACTGTATTAGAAAATGAAACTAAAAGTATAATTTGAGAAAGAACTTTTCTTACTCAAAAAATACTGCGTTCGGGTATTTGAATTAGCTTTCCATCCTTAATGAATTATACTTAATTGTAAAGGCAAGGGAGCTAATAATTAAGCGAAGTGCATTTAAACTGGAATGAAAAGATCAGTCGAATTAGTCTATAGGTCATAATTTCGAAGAGGTTTCTATTTTACAAAATAATTAAATTTTGAACTGCAAACAATACTGAAAATTATTGTGACCTTCAAGTTTTAATAAATACACTAACTTAGTAAGTTTTACGAAAAAGAGTTTTGCTTAAATTTATTGTCCTGCATGTATAAGGTTATTCTTAAAACGTATGCGTACTCATGAAATTTCTGTAATGTGTTTTCTAGATCTTTATGTACTTTGAAACAACGATATATAAGAAAATATTAGTAAAATGTATACTTCAATATTAAAAATCATAAAGATTTTAACTTCTACAAAGTTACGACAAATTAAAGGAAAATGAAATGAAACCATTTTGTAGAATAGGAAGCGCCGAATAATTAGATTACTAAAAAATTATCATAAAATGAAACGTGTAGCAATTGTTTAAAATAATCCATAAATATTTGTGTATAATTTTAAAGTATACATATATACATGCACGACGAAGAACAACAATTATATTTGTATGTTCACTGATAAAATAATGCGCCTACAATTACACTTTGTAGTTTTGAACTGCTTCAGTATATAGCAAAGATCTCAAAGACTTTGAACTAGTTTTTTTTTGTAGCTATATTCACCTTGCATGTATAGTATTTAACATACACCACCACTGAACCTAGTTTCGAAGTTTTCAATTTTCACCCTTAATACGCTAAAACACCTCGAGCTGCTGCATATATTTGCTAAAGCACTTTCTCAACTGTCTTGTATTATTAATGTACACATATACTGACTTATAAAAGTAAACAAATTTATAATGAATTGTTTCACGACAATTTTCAAATAATGTTTCTATTCCTTATAAGTATACCTAATTATTGTTTTAATAAATGACTAACACTAAAAATCTTGGCGCTAGGAGTAATCCATGAAATAAACTGTCTAAACACTGTTAGTCGAAAATTGTAGATAAAAGTTCGATTTCTGATAACTCAGATACTCAAAAACAGCAGAAGGGTGGGAGTTAAGGAGGGTCTTTCACTAGATATAGGACGTAAAATAAAAAATTATATAAGAGTTTATATAGGTCCTATGATAAAACTAATGAAATATACTTAATAATAGTCCATTACTACATGAAAAGAAAATTGTTCCAAAAAAAAATCGTAAGGTTACAAGTGTAAAATATTTAGTCAGTTAAACCCCAAATATTTTTTTTTATTTTTTAATCAATTTTAATGTTTTGAGGGGTATTCTATTATTTAAATATTTACATGGAAAAAATGCTTTGTTAATTTAACAAAGTCACTTGGTAAAATGTGCACTAACTATTTTTTTATCACACTTACCAAGTAATTTGTTGTTTCTATAAAGTGATAAGTTCATTTTACTAACCCATTTGTTAAATTAACAAAATATACTTGGTAAGTGTAATAAAAAATAGTGCGTATCTTCCAAGTGACTTTGTTATATTAACAAAGCATTTTTTTTCATGTATCTAGAAAGTTAACGAAAGAAATGTATAAAATTATATATCTGTGATAAGTAAAAGCAAATTGTTTATAAAAATTTACGCGTTTACTTATAAATAATTAGATTTCTCTTACTAAATACTAAACTAACTAAATATTTTTGTATACTTTGATATATTACTGACTAAATATTTTTTTATACTTCGATATATTACTAACTAAATATTTTTTAAATTGACAATATTTACACTTGTGAGGTCACGATTTTTTTGGAAAATTTTTTATTTCATATAGTTATGGACTATTACACAAGTTATATCATAGGACTTGCATAATCTCTCATATAATTTTTTGTTTTATATCCCATATCTAGCGAAAGACCCTCCTTAAGGAAGTATACCTGCTGGTTAAGAAATTGACAGACATATTTTAATGAAATTTGTTATACTGGTAGATAATATAGTTTCTAAAAAGATTCTATTAAATTTTCATGAGTTGAATATATCTTAGAAGTAAGCTATTAATAATTATACTTTAATTATACTTTAATTATACTTTAAGACATTTGCAAGGAGTCTTATGAGAAATCACGCTTGTCGTTTTTATTTACATATTTCAAATCACTGGACAGAAAATCTTTCTTGACAAATTTTTTTAAAGTATAAGACAAATATTGGACGAATATTTTGCTTAAAAATTTGATATAAAAAAGTTATACTTAACCTCAGAAATAGAGTCAAATCAATGTTTGCATTATATATATATATATATATATATATATATATATATATATATATATAATGCATATATATGATTCTTTGGGAATTCAAGATTAAAAAAAAATTCTTTTATAATTCTTCTGTAAAAATGTTTCTCTTGGTATGTAGAATGTATATGAATTTTTGCAGACTTTTTAAAACCCTTAGGTTCAAAGTTGATCAAGGCTAAATATGAGCATGTAGTCATTTTCTTACATTATTTAGCATATTTTAACCTCCATATATATATATATATATATATATATATATATATATATATATATATATATATATATATATATATATATATATATATATATATATATTGCTTTTTACGTCTTGTTTTTATCAGTACCACAACTTGTGTACATAATAAGAGTAGTATCCAAGATCCCTTAAAGGAAAAGCCTTATGAATTTTTTATATATTAGACATTATGACGATATTTTACTTTTTTTATAAATATACCATCAATGTAAGTATCATTTCGTACATGGTATAAAGGTTCATAAAAAACGACGAAAACTTTCAATCCTATCTTGTATATAATCTATCATAATTACGATTAATAATTTTTGAAAACTTTAATAAATAAAAAATCATACGCGCGCCAACTTTTTTGTATTCCTCTCTAAGAACTCTCATTTATATGCCCAAAATTCGCTTCGTCTAACGAAAATTCGTATAACGCACTCCCACGTCGTAAAATCAGTAATCGCTCAATCTGAAAAGCTCGTAAACTCCGATAAACCGATTTCGTCCTTTGTGCTCGAGACTATCGCGTAATCTCGCGAATGCGAGCATACGTTTCCGAGGAACAATTTCGCCTCCGCGACACTTTGTAAGATATGTCAAACTCTCTCTCGCAGCTCACGTCGAGCTCTTTAAACCCTTGGCTTTTATACGCGCGGCGATATGTATATTCGACATATCGCCCCGTACACGACAGCTATTTTCTTACCGCCTGTCAATTGCACCATGACTCGTTTCTGCTGTACGTGCTCTGTATTTGCACGATAAACGGTTCAATGAGCGAGTACTTTCTTTTTTCTTTTTATCGACTTATTTGCTTGTGTTCGCCTACGAGAAGTTTAGATTTAGTTTACATCACTGAGAATGAGTTTTCCCGTGGATATTAATAATAGAAGAAGGAAACGCTGAAAGTTAACTTTTTTGCTTTATAAAAGAATGCAGTGATTTTCAGTTTGCTTTTTCAAGAGTAAGTCAAATCTTGGTTTAAAGAAAATATTAGAGTAAAAATTGCAATTTTCATTGAATTTTATGGTAAAATTCAGTAAAAAATTTATTTCGACGTTAATTTTAAGCGCAAAGGCATTTTAACGCATTCTCGTGTAAAGTTAGCTTTCAGAATAAATAATCAAATATTTTATATTAATTCCAATTATTCTCCTCTAAAAGTATAGAAAAGTTTGTTTATTACTTATTTATTTATGTAATATTCGTTTATTTATTTAACATTTCAGTTCATACCACAGCAGTAAGATACAAAATGACGGTGGCGGTGTCGAGCAATTCATCATTAATTTTAAAGAGATATTCGATGTTAATATGTTTTTAATACATTTTTCTTAAAACGTGCATGAAAAAGACCCTTTTCCATGCTTGCAAAACTAATGGAAAAGTGGGCATTCCGAGCGCTTTTGTCGGAGCGGGAGAGAATGATTACCTCCCGCTACGGCGGGAGGTAATATATATTACCTCCTGCTCCTGAAAAGCTCTGAAATTAATTCAAAATTTTTGCAAAATTTTATTTTTTTCAAAATGTTTTTCAAAGATTTGATTTTTTTTCCAAAATTTTTTCGTTTTTTCAAAATTTTTATTTTTTTGTCAAAATTTCGAATATTATAAATTTATTCTTTTTATTTCTTAGGTCTAGTGTCCAGACTCATAATGCTCATTTCCCCGTTCCCTTTGTATGTATGAAAAAGGCCCTATTCACACACCTGTTAAAAAAATACGATGTATAACACGGGTGGACAGGACTTTTTCAGACCCGGATGATGATTTGAGCACTCGTGTATATCTCTGGCGCATTCGGCGCTCTCGACTTCCATTCGTGCTCAATCATCATCCTCGCTTAGAAAAAGCCCATTTCCCCCCCTAGTTGCACAATGTACTATTTAGTAACATTTGCGTTATTTAAAAAAATAAAAATAATCTGAAAGAAATGGGTCGTATAAACTGAAATCTATAGAAACGAACTACGTTAAAAGAATTTTATTGAGTGACCGAATACCTACAAAAATAATAATTAAAGTTATTAAAAATTTAAAAAGGTAAATTTTACGTGGCGGTAGCCATATTCATGATGTCATGAATAATTGAAATGAAAAATCATGTAAAATTTAGATATTCTTTTCTAATAGTCTCATGGTTGCTGTGTCGAAAAATAGTCACTCTAGTCTCGCCTTCCAGGTACGAAAAACACGAAAATCAAAAAATGTGTCACAAAAAATATGGTGTGCACCATGGGCAAGTGGACTTTTTTAAACTTGTGTGTTTGCAGTACTCATCTCCGGCTCGCGATACACACTCGCCTTAGACTCGTACTGCAAACTCCACATTTGGTCTAGAGAAAGTTTAAATTTATTCTTGCTTTCTGCTTGAAGTCGGTTTTATTTCCTTTTTAAATTATTATTTGACACTATTTAGTTGTTTTCGAATTGGTTCATTTCCAATTATTGATTGGCCTATAAATAATATAATAAATATATACTTTTTTCTCGTATGATGCCAAATATACCAAGAATATATTACCGACGAGTGTATGTTTGTGCGTATGTGTGTACGTGCGAGTGAGTGAGTGTGTATGTGTATGTGTATGTGTGCGTGTGCCATGTGCGTGTGTGTGTATGCGTGTGTGTGTATATGTGTGTGTGTGTGTGCGTGTGCGAGTACGTGCGCGTGTGCGTGTGCGTGTGTCTGTATCTGTATATTTTTATTACTTCGACTAAAATAAAAATATTTCTATTCAACTATTAGAAATTTTACAATAACGTAGTTTATTTTTGAGAAATAGAAACCCTTCAATCGTACTTCAATTAATTTTTCGAACGTGACGCAAAGCCTTTTAATACTTCGTACAATGTTATAATCATAATAAAGATACTTATAGTAGCATTTAATTGTTTTACGCAAGCTGAAATTAAAGTAGGGCACTAGATGCAATAATGATAATGATGCCGCTTGAAAGAACAAATAACTTGAAAACAATAAACCCGTAAACTAGGTATATATAGAATTTTAACAGACCAAGCATCGAATCGAAAGAACGAAATGAAAATTTCGGGAGCTTAAAGCGATGTACAATCAACTACATTGCAAGAGCAAACAAAAAAAAGAAACAGACAAAGAATGAACGAGGAGAAGAGGATGAAGAGGATCGAGAGCGTAAAACCAGCACAGCGTCAGCTTTAAAAAGACTCGATTGAGAAATTTCCCAAGCCCCAACTTCGTTTCGCTGGTCCTCAAATTCTTAACGCTCGATCACCGGGGTACTTAGCAAATTGTGCCGAGCGAATTGCTATGCCAGGTAGATAGTACCCAGTCAACGGTGTCATCCTCACGTATAACCCCGAAAAAAAGTGAGCGAGCGAAAAACGACGCTGCCGACGCTCAAGAAAGTGGTACACCTCGCGCTTGGCCCTAACGAGCAGCAACAGCAGCAGCAGCAGTGACGTAAATCCAGCAGCAGCTCATCGGACTAGCGCATTTAAACGCTGTAAACTCGAGCTCGTGCCTTTCACGACGAAAAAAAGCGCGCGCCCCAAGCTCTTCTCTCTCCGACTACTCCTCGATTTCTATACGGCGAGCTCGCCCTCTTTATCTTCTTTGCTCTTGATCTCTTCGAGCTGCTGCTGCTGCTGCTGCTGCACGCTTCGAAGGCCAAATGGAGGATGGGCCATTGCGAACTAGCGACCCACCAAGCTCAAATTATTCGGCAAATGAATTTTTTAGCAATTTTCTCTACTTTCTTTTGCTAAATTATTCGCTCTGCTCTGCATTCATTTCGAATTTTTTTCCTATTTGTACGACTGATGGAATTTAAGTCGTTAATTATTCAACGCCAGTGAACCCGCATAAGACTGAATTCATTTGAAATTATGTATTGTTCGGGGATATAATAAATTTATAAGGATAAATAATTACTAATTGTACAAAAGATTAGACTGTTTTATAATTTATGAAGACACTAATCAAAGAGATTGCAATGCGAAAAAACATTGCAGATTATGTGAAGAGATTTACAGAATTTTACTTTAAAATGTAAATTTATTCTTTTCACAGATTTTTTTTCGATTCAAAATCGGACGTTTGATTAAAATCGATTTTTATTTGTTCGTTTCCCTGTATTGTATTAAATCAAGCACATTATACATTTGAGTATTACAGTATCGAATTTACAATTAGTGATTCAAATAACTTTTTAAATCGAATTCGAACGTGAATAACGAACGTATCTCTATTATAATATATTGCATCTCATATCATTTTTTTTCATTTTCTCGTGCATGTATTGAATGAGTCGATAATATAAGAATTGTAGGTGTAAACATACAATTAGCGACTGGAAGACTTTTAGGACCAAATTTACATAAAATTTAAATACAAAATTATATAGGTATGTGCTTTGTTAAAAGGATCAGTATTGAAGTTTCTATCTATAAAGCGAAAAATTCACTCCATAATAAGAGAAATGATCCACAATGAACAATTTAACAGTTGTAAAACATATTCTGATTCATCGTATCAGTCTGAAAACTATACACAAGTCATAAATGTTTTCACAAGCTATAAAATATCTCAGAATATAAGAGGGGTCGAGGTTTGATTAAGACGAATTTGTTAAAGAAAAGATAATAATATTTTTTATATATATAGTTTATAATGTATTTATACAGTTTATTATTTTCATAATTTACAGATGCAAATGAAGAAAGAGATAACGGGATATACCACCCTTAACTTTTATAGATTCATCACTTATTAAAATTCTCAAAAAATTTAAACATACAATTTTTCAGTCGTTAAGTTTCGGGTACAGGAACATTGATTTCCATAAAAATTTTAAAGGCATTACTTATCCACTGATAGTACATTACCTTCTGGTAAAATATTTCATATATTTCAAAACAGAATTTATTATTCATCTTAAAATCAATGTTAGGTCATTAATCATGATTGTAGAACATTCAATTATGTTTTTAGTGCTCGTAAAAGACGCGGCAGAAATCGAAAATCCATTTGCCTGCTATAAGTATTGATGTGAATTTTTAACATCTAAGTACTCTTAATCCTATGAATGAAGATGCAGCATTTAATCCAATTAAGCTAAATAAGAAATGAACGAATTAATTAGAGATTCTTCAATTAATTATAATCTTAATTATGCGATTTTGCAGAAATGAAACATCAAATACAAACTAAAGTTCAAGCAATCAGGTATATCAGAACTGCAAACGCAATAATATGATTTAGTTAATTACTTTTGTAGGCAATGTATAACTAGTAACTGTTTAGTAAATTCTGTGGGTAAACAGTGAAGCATTTATAGGTGTTTTAATAAAGTATTTAATTTACTTCTTTTTCAAAACTTTCCTCCTTCTCTTTCGCTTTTGATTTATTTTCCCTGCATTGAGGTATACGTATTCATCATGGAGCGGCGATGCTCCTTATTCAACGGTTCATCTGACACTCGAAAGAAAGTTGGCCGGTCAGCCGTGGCCAACTTGGATGAACTGAATTTTCGCTGGCTCCTTGATAAATATGAAGAAACTCAAGAAATTGGGATTGCTCGTGTAATACAGCCCCTTTCTGAGTTATGGAGGGAAAATGCTCTCATGCTACCAGCTCTCGTTGCAAAGTGGAAAATAAATTTCTAAAGTTTTTCTCATTCTGATCTCCCAGCTTATAAATGCCGTTGCACTGTGCCATTAAAATTAGAGACTTATGAAATCGAATTTTTTTATTACAACGTTTTACCACTGGCACATTGTATAAATAACAAAAATAAAAAAAAATAATAGATTCTTGCTGACGGGAAAAATTGAAAAGTACTTATGAGATATCTACGTGATAACATACTTTAAAAGAATATGTATATATTAATCTACTAGCAGATATATGTATACCTCTGTTATATTTTGTAAATTTGGGAGTTTTTCTATTAGTGTACAGCTGAAGAAAATGTCTTTTATATGGCAACTTCCTTTTATGCATTAAAAAAATTTATTTTAAAAGAGGGAACAATAAGTACAGTAAAACTTGTATTATATTAACCGGATCTTGTAGGAAATATCTCCTATATTTTCTATATTTCGTTTATTTTCCTATAATTCAGAAACCTGTTATTACGACACTTTTATCTATTCCCATCAAATTCCCATATTAAATACATATAAGTCACCTCCAAAAACAGAAACTTGTCTAACGTGGAAACGGAATGCAAAAATAGTCCCGACGAGGTATTTATTACTCTCTAAAACGAAACGTCCGATATATTAAAGCTTATATATTAAATCAGATAATCCATTGTTTACATTTAAATGTTAATACAAAACAAACAATGCTAATTAATATATGGCAAAAAATTAAAATTATAAGGATGACTTTTTTAATTTTCATTTTTTTGTAATTATTTATGGTGATGTTGATACTACCTCCATATCTACATTCCCTTCTCCCTTATTTTTACTCTCTCCATCCATATGCTTACCTGGATAAGCCGGAAACCTGTCAATATGAACCATTTCTTCCTATTCCTATACGATTCCGGCTTACACAAGTTTTACTGTAGTTTGCTTTTTAAACTACATATTTTTAAGATATAAAAAGAATATGATTATAATTATTTCAAATAAGAAATTCATACACACCTGAATGACGTAAGAGATCCAAAAAAAAGATATATTTATTTAAAATAATTGAGAAAAATCATGTCTTGAAAAAGTGCATTTATACAAGTGTTCATACTCAAGATTACCATCGTGCAGTGTGTTAGTGTCAAATATGTTTACCCTATCTACTAAAGCTGCAAATCAAATGACTAAGCCCAGTTTGTAACGCTGAACGATTTTCGGAGAGTTTGTGACGCAAAAGGGCTTTTCAAGTATGTAAACAAAAATGTACATGTCTATAATTGCATTTATACAGAGAGCATCAAGTATTCGACCTCAAAATTTTATCAAATATTTCTTTATTTTTGTTATTAAAACTCCATAAGAATAAAAAATGACACGACAAATAAATGCAATAACGACTACTTAAAAAGTATTGGGAAAAGTGTTTGATTGATACTTTGAGTACTTTTCACGAATAATCAAAATTCGGTAATCGTATTCGTCGAGTACTGTTTTTGATTACTCGAAATTCGAACAAAATATTTGCCGAATACTTATTCTACGTATATTCGGTATTTTTCGATAACTTTTTTTAAATACCGACGCTTCACAAAAATACAAGCAGGTCATAGATTTGTTCAGGCACTCCTAAACATAGGCTATTATTTGGATGATAGTCAATGTTTAGGAGAGCTTGAGTGACGTAAGATTTATTTTACACTTTTTATACTGAGTATTTGAGAGAAGTATTCGATAAATACTTTCGTCGGATACCAAGTATTCGAGAAAAATATTCGTCGAATAACAAGTATGCGAGAAAAATATTCGTCAAATAACAAGTATTCGAGAAAAATATTCATCGAATAGCAAGTATACGAGAAAAATATTCGTCGAATCTTTTTTTTAGTTGTTTCTATTATTGCATTTATTCGTCATGTAGGACCTCTAGATACTCATTATTTTACATTTATGGAGTATTAATAGTAAAATTTAAAAAAGTATTTAAAAAAGTCTAATAGTTTCCGACCTATGGTTTAATCACTTACAAGGGCTACAATCGACATTTCTAAATAATAGTGATTTTAAAATAGTTAAATAACCAGTTAAAAGATTCCAGGAATAACAAAATAATAATTTAAACTAATTAAAGCTCGGCAATCATAATTAACCCGTTAATTAGAGTAATTAAAGGAAAAGGCATCAGTGAAACGGAAAAGGAAAAGTAATTTACCGGCGTAACGATAAGTTATTTCACTCTCCGCGCATTACGAAACTCATCAAGCGTGCGCGAAATACGACGCTGTCTCCCGTCTATATTTCTCCTCTACCTTCACTTACTCTCCGACAAATCGTTCAGACGTATACAATACACTGAAGATGCGACCTCGCATCTTCTTCTCGCAAGAATGCGCAAGAGTATATGTAATATACACGGACGCAAAAGAGAGACGCCCCTCGACTAGAGCCGAAGCTGGCGACCTTTGTCGCATTTTAAAATCAAGATAAAAAGCGTAAATGTGGCGTGCACAGCCAGACGAACTTTGCCCTCAGCGGCCAAAAAAGATTCCCTCCCACCAGCACCCGGACGCGCTTTTGCCCTCATAAATAATTCGCGCTATTTTTCCTCTTGAGCTTTTCGAGAGAGTCACCCCAGCGTGAGTAACTTACAAAGGAGAGATAAAGAAGCGCCGAGTTTGCATATAGAGACCAAACCTGCGAGAGTTTGCGAAGTCGTATAGCTCGCGGGTGCAACAAACTTTGATGGCCAAGAAGCTCAAATTCCCAAAACGTGATCGCGTATAAAAGCCGAGTAACGATTCAATTTACACAATATATTCTTGTGTACGTAATTATACATGAAATATTTTTGATTCCGAAAGCAGCTAAAAGAAAATCATTATTTATTACATCATAATATATTAGTTTAAATCTTTGATTTCTCGTTTTTTAGTCTCATAAACTCGATGTGTTAATTAAAAGTTACTATTGAGCTAAATCTCCCGTACAGATTTTATCTATTACACTTAAATCAATTACTGCGAGGGTATTTCATAAATGATATAAAGAGCCTTTTTACTGTAAGAATTTAATCGATGAACTTGAAAGGAGAGTTTTTATACTATTTGTCTTATATAGCCTCTCTAATGAAAATGTCAATATACTATTAAGGGGAGGTCGGAGCCGATTACAGATTTCTGCATTGAATTTTACATTATTCTAATTTAATTGTTCATAAAAGTTAAAAACTTTAGTTGTCCGGTGTTCTCAATATTCTAAGGAATACCGGACAACTGAGATAATTGAAAAAAATTAAAAATTGAATAAGAGTACTGAAAAATACCGAATTGTCGGTAATTACGTAACTGAATGTAAGCTCCGACCTCCCCTTAATGCATTTAAGATTATTTTCAAAAGAAAACATTTTTTTTTTTCGATACTCCTTGAGGTGCTTTCGGCAAAATTGCAATGCTCAAACATTTTTGACAATACTAAATATATAAAACTCTTTATGAATTGATATCTCTGAAATATTTTATATTTGATCGAAAATATCGAATAATTTTGCAGTTAGCCTCCCAGAGAACGATATTCTATGATAACAATATTATATACATATGGGAAAAAATTTTCTGAAAATACACGCGTAAAAATATTTGAGAGAGTTTTCAAATACATTCAAAAATATATGCAAATGAAATTTGTTACGGATAATAAAGTCTTTGCCATTGAAACTTGATTTTAGAAAAAATGTTAAAGAGAAAAGGATTGCTTTGTAAAGCATGTTTGTGTAATATAGCATCTATAAAAATTAATTTAATTGATTGATACTATATAAAAATATATCTAATATTTTTTATATCAAATTGAGACAGAAGTTTAAATTCTTCAGTATTCGCAGAATTTAATAATTCCATGAATATAAAAATCGATTCGATATAAAAATTTGAATTACAATGTATCAAAGGACAAATCGTCGGATGAGAGGGAGAACGTATCATCTTGGCGGAGAGTTGAATTCTAATTTCGAAAGCAAACGCGTTAGATAATTAAATAACGCTATTATCAAATGTATTGAATTATTTACTGCATATATTAATAATAAATCATAAGACCTTTTTAAGCAAACATATTATTATTTTATTACGTGATCCGTTATCTTATATTATTATAGTACGTTTTCCAACTCTTCCCCGAGACGGTACGTTTTCCAATTCTCTGTCGAGATGGCACGTTTTCCAACTCTCCGCCGAGATGGTACGTTCTTCCTCTCACCCGACGAAATATACTTTACTTTTTTATTCTAATTTAAAGGGATTATTTCAGTCTTGCAGATACATTTTTTCGTTTTGTAGAGTAGTGACACTGAAAACAGTAAAGCTTTTTACTATACATATATATATAGTGTCACATTAATATTTTAGGAAGTGGTAAACTAATTTTCAACTACAAATAAAATTATTATTAATGAAAAAGTATGGGCTGTTTCCTAAAGCGTGTGCAAAAAGAGTATCCTTATGGCGGATAAGATTCCGACGTTTATCGTCAATACGACGGCTGTTTAATAAAAAAAAGATTTTTTTACTTTAGCTTCAAAATACCGCTACTTTGTAAATTTTTCTTTTCTTTGTTATAAATCTTTTACCTGCGATAATTATATTCATATTGATTAAGAATCTTTTTGTTTTCTTTTTCTTTTCAATAAGCAAAACAGCCGCGATTTTAGCTTGTGCTAAATATTTCCGTTAGTTATAATTGCTTATGGTTGAAGATTTGCTTTCCATGTACCGAAATGTTAGTTAATTAGTATATAAATATAAATAATACCCATGGTGAAATTCTTCAGTTTTTTGTGCAACGTCCCTAATAAACGATAAAATATTGGCTCACTAGACTGGAATATACCATTGACAGTTATAGCCGACAAATTTATAATAAATAATAAGATTTTGCACAGAAATAAAAATACGTTAAAAATAATATATTGAATTAATATATTGAAAGGTTAAACAGTATATAAAAATCAGCTTTACAGAGTAATCCTTTAACTACTAAATCTTTTGTATTCCTACCAAAAGTGTCAAAAAAATACGAATACAAGAACAGTAAGGAAAAGTCTGCATCTTAAAAAACGGGGCCAAAGGGAGGGCATTAGTTTCGTGTGAAAAATAGTGTCTCTAAAAACGTCTACTCACTCAAAAACCGGAGATTCGCTTCGTGCCAACACCAACCTCGGCAATACGATGGCCTTCTTCCTGCGCGACTTGAGGGTCTGGCCCATGGCGAAGGCCTGCTGGAAGTCCGGCGCCCCGATCGGCGAGTGCGGGCTCAGGATCGTAATCCTGCGGTCGCTGCCGCCCGGACTCGTCAGCGATATGAAATTGTTGGGTGGCGGCAGACTGAGGTGCTGGAGCTTGCTGCGGTCCGTACCGGCGAACAGGCCCCTGCGTATCTCCGCTTTGAGACTCTCCTCCCGATGGAGATTCTCGCTGCTCTTGGACTCGAGCACGTGGATCCTCCGAACGTCCAGCTTCGAGGACGTAAGGAAGCTCCGGTGGTGGTGATGCTGGCCCCGGCTGGAACTGGGGAGGACGTGCGACTCGGAGGTCGAGTAGAGCGACTCAAGGGAGCGCGAGTCCTCGACGTAGTCGACCTCCGGGTCGAGGAAGTTGCGCGAGGCCGTCCGCAGGGACTCCATCGACCTGGCGGTCATTTGACTGCTGGTCCCGGTTATCAGGAGATTCTGCTTGGCCTGGGCGTGCAGGGGCTTGACCTCGGGCTCGTAGTCCTCCTGGCTGGAGCTCGAGTGCGGACTCCTGGTCGTCATCGTGAAGAGACCAGGTCTGCCCCCGGGGTACTTGACCATGCTGTACGAGTGGACGTCCCGACTGCCAGCGTGGTGATGATGATGGAGCTGCACCATCGTGAACGGCTGATCGCTCGGGGGCGATTCTTGGACGGTGCCGTCGAAGGTGTGCGAGCGCCCGAATATCGGATTCACGTGAAGCGTATGGAGCTGGCTGTCGTCGTCTTTGGGAATCTCCTCGACCTCGTTCTCCGAGGAGGAGGTGATCTTCTCCGAGCCCTCGACCGAATTATTGTCCTGGAGGCCGCGCTTACTCTGTGCAATCTTGCTCAGTAGCGTCTTTTTGCCGTTGTTGGCATCAGCTGCGCTGCACTTGTTGCCGTTCGTCTCCTCCGGCTCCTCGTCCTCCATGTTTTTGGTCCCGGCCAATTCGACGCAGGCGACCCGATTACCGATAATTTGGTGTCAGAGATGGGATGGCGAGCGGGATGGCTTATGTCTTGGAGGAGAAGATACGAAGCTCGTTTAGCTTGTTTCACCGAACCAAGCGACGAGCCATTATCCAAAATTCGCTGCTGCTGCTTCTGCTCGGACCACCCGGAACTTTCGCTCTTGTTCGCGCGAACATTGTGAGGTGCTGGTCTGGTCTGGTGGTCGGCGCGCCGGCTGTGCCGCTGCGGCGCGACGCTGCTGCTGGTGCTGCTGGTGATGCTATCGTTGCAAATGCTTCCGCTGCTTTACTGCTGGAAAGTTAATTAACTCTTGACGCTCGACGTCATTGGGGAGGTTGCAGTGCTCTAGACCAAGCGCTCGCGACTCGATTCGACTAACTGGCTGCTGAGCTTCGATATCGTCGCGTCACGCGGGTTTAAGCGCTTGGAGCCGGCTGTTAACGAGGAGTAGCCCATTAGGAAGTCACGCTATGTATACGCATTCGCTTGCGCACGATTACCACGACCAGGCGACTACGACACGACGCGCGATAACTTTGATATTGATTTCTTTTGCTTTCTTTGCTTTCTCGCTCTCTTATTAAGTGAAATGTGCACTCGACGCTTTCGGCCAGAGGGCTTTAATGAATTTAGCTCGCTCGCGAGAGCTTTTTAGAAGGAAGTTTGACTTTGCTTTCAAAGATCACTCTCTAAATTTGCAATTCCGCTGAATTATTTCAACGGGAATTTATAGATTCAACGTTGATGAGTTTACTTTAGTTCCTGATTCCTAGTGATCCTTGGGTTTCTTAACTTCAAATGGAAATAACCGTATGTGTGTAGGAGTGTCATATAACTTTTTCCGTGATAATTATTGTCAGTATTGACTATTTTTATTCCTTTTATGATGAAATAGGAAAAGGAGATGTTATTTTGATTGGATAGTTGTGCTGTCTCAATCCGTTGATTCATCCGTAATCAATAACACACTTTACTCTCTTTTAAATACATGGGTATAGTTAGGACCATGCGGATAAATCTAAATTTTGCCGCAATGTAAAATTTTGTTAAAGTTAATTATTGTACCATGTAAATGATAGTAAACGTGGGATATCCTAACTTTACGAGAAAATTATAACGATCAACGGTAAAAGTTAATATTATTCATCATAATTTTCACCGTGAAGTAAGGGTAACTTTTATCTCCAGTTAAGGCAATTTCTACCGTTCGTCAGGGTAATTTTGCAACAATGTCGAAAGGTCATCTCACTTTTAGTATGCAATTCATAGTAATTTTTAGCAGAAAGTTTTCTCTGTGTAAAAACATAAATTTTACAATTCCTAGTTATTACAATATTGAAACAACAGCAAATATTAAAAAAATAATAACATTTTCCTTATTATAAAAATGGACCAGCCTTACATTTAATTCATGAACACGATTATTTTTTGAAGGTATTCATAATTTGAATAGAAATCATAATCACACTAATCTTTTTCAAATTTGCAGCCAAACTAATTTATATATTATACATAAAAATGTTTAATCCAGATTTAACTCCCCGTATAGTTTCCAAGATATGATTATTAATTTGAAATTGACTCATTTTCACAGATATTGTCAGATAAAAAACTATACTTCAATACGAATTATTCAACAGAAATATAAATCTACAATACGGATTAAAATGAAAATTTTATGCAAAATTAATTGAGTATATACGGAAGTACATAGTTCAATTTAAGCTAAACTAATGGTATATTACCAGAGTAATGTTTAATACAAAGCATTTAGTTTAACACGAATTGAGGTTAGAATGACGGTATGCAAATTAAATCAGTGAAATTCAAATTCGGTTACAAATCAAACAAAAATATATTGCGTAAAGTATTGATAAAAAATTCAAATATTACTTTAAAAAATAATTTATTTGCATATGCATGATAATTAAATATGAATAATCAAAAAATACAATAAACATTGTTACTTCGACTAGTAACGTTAAAATACAATAATATAATGTGATATGTTATGATAATAATATACTAACATAATATAATATAATATAATATAATATAATATGATATGCTATAATATGATATGATATCATATGATATCATATCATATGATATGATATGATATGATATCATATGATATGATATGATATCATATCATATGATATGATAATATGATATGATATGATATAATAATATAATATGATCGATTGATTAATTAATTGTATAAAGTAAGTTTGGTTTTACTTATTAAATATTAAATTCATCTATTTTTAATATTATAGCAGAATCCTATATCAGAAATGTTAACTAAATTTATTATTCTTCTTTTTAAAGTTTTTAAGGGGTTTCTGTGCATTTGCATAGAATGAAATCAATTTCAAGATGAATAAACGGTTACATCAACGTGATTACTTCTGTCACACTCGTACTTTTCGCCGTCATCAACGAAATCAATTACGCAAGTTCCTGGGGTTTATGACGTGTACAAGAGCTGCTTTGTTCTATCTTCGATTATCTGAGAAAATTCTAGGGTTTTGACAAGTAATAACATTATTATCGTATTTTGACTTAGATAATAAAATTCTTAAAAAGAACCCGGCCAAGTCGTTCTTTTATTTTAAATAAAATGTTATTTAAATTCTTATTTGAAGAAAACTATGATAAACGAACATTCTAGAACGCATGACGTAATCCGACTAATTACGTTTGCGGTTAACTATCATTTTGTTTAATTAACATCTACTTAAATTAATGCAAATCGAGCATAGTAAATTAATTTTTAAGTAGTTCAAAATAAGAATAAAAGTTAGTAATAAAAAATATTTATAAAATTCTAGATTTTATATTATATATTTGTAATGTGGCATAGAGACGTTTTAGGACTTGCTATTTAACTTTTATAATGACTCTATGACAAGCATAAATTGCTTAAAGTTCTAATTGAATATATAACTATGCTTTTGAATTTAAAATTAATAGTACGAATTTTCATGAATCACAATGAAAGAAACACATAAATTGTACATACAATAGAAACAGCATAATTCATATTCAAAAGCATATACCTATGTAAATTGAAAGAATGAATTGCATCGTAGAATATTTCTTTTTTTATTTTTAATCTACATAATTCAGATTTCTGCATTATTTAATTAATATAATAGTACTATGTTTTATGAAAAAAATTATATTATAGCATTACTAATTGTGACAACTTAATATTAACTTAAAATTATTAAAGTATTTCAAAATACTATTTACTCGTTTTTAATTCTTAAAGCTTTTACCTTTTATAATTTATCAACCACTTTTTAATACTCGCCATAAAATGAATGCTTCAGAATGTAGTATTTTATAGTAATTGATTCCATTAAAACTTATATGGTCCTTTTAATGAATTCATGATGCTTCACTATACATACATCAATGTTGTCTGTTACTAGTTATGTCCGTTATTTCAGTGAATAAATAGTAACAGCCGTTAGATATATGTACGTTACCTCTTCATTCTGCTATCATGCCCAATATTAGAAAACGGTTCATGGTGACAAAAGGCGAAGAATTTTTTTTTTTCAAATGAAATTATTATTAAAGCAAAAAGAAAGATTTTCGTATTAGAACACACTAACTGTTTGGATAGTATAAACACGTATACAAAAATATTTCGACATTCATTAGTTTTCTGACGAAGTTGTGCGTTGTACCCTCGAAGCATGCATGAATAATCATATCAAAGATTTGTAGATTTGTTCCTCTGTATTTCTATTCTTCCCGCATGTACTCGAAAATTCACGTCACGAACACCAAGTGTTACACAATTGATGTCACGATGTAATAATTAACTCAATAGGCTACAGCCGTAAGGATGAACAGAATGAGACATACATATATATAATTAAGTGGAACACGAATAGTTAGCGACTCATAGACAAAAACGGACACCATTGGATCTAAACGAACTATAAAAGATATGAAATTGTGTAGTAAAAGTTTTTAAAGTGTTTTGATGCTAGTAGCTAAGTTACACGTTGGTTCTCAAAAGCTTTAGGTGCTTCAAGTTTGTAAGATTGAAAGTACCACAAATATTATGACAATATAAAATCAGTATACTCAATATTACAAGAGAATGAAATGTAGTTTACACAAATAATGAAAATTGATTAGATTAAAAATATTAATATTGTTATTTAATAGCGACATCTATTGCGAAATTTGTGTTTGTAAACGCAAATTATGAACGAGACTATTCAATAGACAACGAGAAAACTCTAAACTAGAAGAGCCCCATGGGCATATAAATGATACAAAGAGAGTATACACGTGATAAGACTAGCCGATATAGATAAGGAGATAATCAGATAAAGCTAAGAAGCTAGAATAAAACAGAGAAGTACTTGCATTCGTATAGATGAGAGTCGCGTTTCCCTACGTAGCCGTACATGAATGAGATATTCTCGATTGACGAAGTCGGCGCTATGTACATACATCGATATGACCAACCTCGTAGGTCTCTTCCTCGCTTCCAGCAACTTCAATAAGTCTCTACTCTCTTGAGTTGCTATCATTCGATTTATTTGTTCAACTATTCAGTATTTAGAGAACTACATGTGCTGTGCTGTGTGTGCGTGTGTGTGTATATATATGTGTGTGAGTGTGAGTGAGTGTTCGTGCGAGTGCTTGAGTGAGTGCGTATGCGAGTGTGTGTGCCTGTGTGTGTGAGTGAGTGTATTTGTCCGAGAGTGTGTGCGAACGAGTGTAATTGTGTATGTGTATGTGTTTGTGTGTGTATCAGTACGTTCGATGAATTATTTTCCGCTCTCTCACATACGTTTTTTCGCTCCCTCTTTAGTTCCTTCTTCGCAACCCCTCGAGTTCTCAATTTTCACCCTCGACCTCTCGCTCGCGTTCATTCTTTCGTTTTCCTATCGGCAGGAATAGTGACTTTTCTCTTTTTCCTTTCTTTCTTTCTCCCGATATGCACGAGCAGCTCATTGCTGGTACGCATATTGAATTATTGGCAGAGGTAAAAATTATAATTTTAACGGTGAGTTTAATGAAGACAAAAATGGCGAATGAGACATTCCGAAAAATGGATAACTCATAGGTTATGATATTTTTATGATGGATAATATTCTGTGCTGTCAAATCGATACTTTACTCTTGAGTTTAGTACTCAAATTTATGTTTCCTATATGTTTATTTGTGATTATATGATTAGTTTGTGAAAGTTGCTACTTATTAAAATAAGACTTACATCATTTTTCATTTTTATACTTTAAAATTATAGAAAAAAATGTTAATTTGGAAGTTATTAAAAAGTATTATAGGTAGGATACATATAGCTCCTTAGAATAATAATTTACAATATAAATTACATTTTCCCTGGTAGAAATCTAAGCTGGTTTTTAGTCTGAAATTAGCTAATTTGTGAAAAATTAGCTTATTTCTGCTTAACGTATTAGCTATACATCCGCTTAAAACGACATGCTTTTTATCTCATTTCTAGCTAATTTCTAGCTATCAATGTAGAACTACGTAGAATCAATAAGAAATGTCTTATAAATGAACCCATTAGCGTGAAAGTATTTTACATAAAGCATATCTTTCTTTCTACAACTTTATTATTGAAAATTTGTGGTTAAGACTCTCACTGCTAACAATACATAAGGATTATCTCTCTAAAAAGGCTATATTATACTGCAACATCTTCAATAGTAAAAAAGAATTATAATCATTTAATTTGGATTTAAAAATAACTAACAATAATTTATTAATACTTATAGTACAAGTATTTATAAAAAAATAACCTGTATGTTTACCTTAACTGATTCTTAACTAGTAATGAGCTAGAAATAAGCTAGAAATTATCTTACTTTTAGGTAACAAATTTAGTAAAAGTTGATACGTTAACCAGTCGAATTGGCTTATTTTCTACCATGGTTGCCAACCTATAAAAGGTTTTTATAATTGTTAAAAGAAAATTATCGAAGTGTACAGTAATACATATAGTCACAGAAACATGTTCATCTACCATATGTGTGTATATGAGTAGTTTAAACGTAAAATACTTGCTGAACAATAATTATTGATATTTAATTAACCATTCTTTGTTAATTGTTGACCTTTTTTATTTATGACGAGAAATGATTACTGCAATTTTTCTAATTGTTCTATAACATTTAATGTATTGCATATGAGTATAGATAATATTTTTTAATAAGTGAACAGCTTAACTTATAGAATATAAATTTTGTAAATCTTTCCTTATTTTTTAGTTAAAAATACGCTACACAAGAAACTTGGCTTAGTAAAAAATTGGAGATTAAAACATCTATTTTCGTCATATATAATCTATAGCAGAGTATATTCAGTGGCTACATCACTATGTAAGAAACAAACAATAAATCATTTTAAAAGTTAAGAGGCATGTATTTTTGTAACTTAAATGGTGCTATGAAAGTTTTGGTAAAAAAATTATAAAGGTAAGGGTGACAGTTCATCCAGGAGAAATTATACCCCAGGTAGTTCTGTTAATCGAATTAAACGTGAAGACCTACTGTTTCGAGCTCCGCCCGAACGTTACAATATTGAGACGATTGTACCGTCGCAGCATTATTTACCCTTGAGGAGCAGCCGAATAACGGCCGATTTATTATTTAAACGGTCCAGGGCAAAATACCGGAGAAAGACCGCAGGAACGCAGAGGAGCAAACGAAATCAGAGCGTGAAGAAGAAAATAGACTTGCACGAATCGAGTGCTTTTCTCATCATTCCTCGTTTGTACAGTCTTGCGTGCGTAGATTGGTCGAGGGGATATACGATCGTGAGTAACAGAGAGTATCGACTAACTTATTGGAAGAAGTTGAAGGTAACGAGCTGAGAGTGAGCGTGCTTTTTGAATGATCATTGCGCGAAACGTTTTTAATTAATGTGGAATGTCGAAGTAGAATCGCCGGTCTTTTTTCTACTCTCTCTCTCTCTCCCTCCCTCTCTCTCCTTCTCTCCTTCTCTCTCTCTCTCTCTCTCTCTCTCTCTGCCACCTCTCTTTCTCCCTCTCTCTCTCTCACTCTCTCTTCTCGCCTCTCGACATTATTCCGTGAAGTTTGAATCGAGATGTTTACCTGAGAATCAGTATCGTTAATTTTATTGCTGCCGCAATGCTTTTCTCTGGAATACCGCAATTTGTAGTGGCTTATTAAGGTGAATTGTTGACTCAAAGAAAATCGGTTGTGTTTTGTTTTATTGGATGAACGCCTTAACAAATTATTTATCGGCTATTTAACTTTATTCCATTATTTAGCTATAAGAAACTTATATTATTTTCGAGTTATTTGTAAAGAATATTTCGAATTAACTATTTATGAGGAAAACCAAATCCAAAAAATCTAAGTAAAGTATTTTAATCTATTTTCATTTTAATTGCTGAATATTGCAGCACGGCTTTTAATGATTTTTTTGTTCTCATTGTTTAACCCTTTCGGTCTCGACTTTTTTATACGCGAAATAATATATAGGTTTTTAGAATATTTAGTACAATTGTTTAAACTTCATGGGCGCGATTTTCTGAACTTGAAGAAAAAGAATAATTTCACTATTTCGAGACAGTATTCCATCTTTTTTAACTTCTAATTCGTGTGCTTAGGTATACACCAGAATACATACTGAACCTCATTATATATTTTTATGAAGGTATAAAAAAATTAAGTTAATAAAAAACAAATTTTTTATTCACAATAATTTTTTTCAACCATAGACTAAACAAATTTCAATTATGTCTTCCACTTCAAAGCTAATACTTTTTATACTAATTTTTTTTATCAAAATCAAAGTTTTAATAGCATATTTTTACGTTATATTAGATAAATATCATAGTTAAATCTAAGAAATTAAATTTAAAATAGGTTTCGTAGATAAAAACGTTAGTGTCCTTTAAAACGGACATAGTGACCGAAAGTGTTAAAAGAATTACAAATAAATGAAAATCCTTTTTGCTCACCAGAACGAAAAAAGGACTACGTACGTCAATCAATTACAGAAATAAACCTAAATTAAAATCTCAAATTTCCACTAAATTTGAAGAGTTTTTACACAACGACCATCAATGCGCGCATGCGAAAAATAACAGAAACAGATAATTAAAACCGGCAATAGCGTCCCTTTGTGACGTACGCGCGCATGGAGAGCGATCAATTATATAAGACCGAAAATTGAAAAGTCGTTTTGCACGCCGTCGCAGGAGCGAAGTGCTCGTGCGAGCGAAAAAGAGAAGAAGAGGCAACAAGGAACGAGAGAACTTTTATTGTCATTCACATCGCGCCGTGCACTTTTTTCCCTGCCTATAAATATCCCTTACACTTTTTCCCCCGCTTCCCCATTCCTCATCTCTCATTCCCACAAACAGATTGGCCTGTCGATATCGGATAGCAGTCATTTGCGCGCGAGTTGAAAAAAAGAGTAGAGGCGGTGAAACGAAACTCGTGTGAAAAAAGGGGGGCAGAGAGGAAGGAGAAGCCAAGGAGACGAGACGGAAAAAGTCGATTATTCATCGCAAAGGTTTGCGTCCTTCGTGAAAATTCGCCGCCCTCCTCCTTCCCCCAGCCCTTTTTTGTGAATAATGCGAGTAGTTGGATAGTTTCATTTCGCTGAGACGTCTTTCCCTTTTCTACTTTCCGGCTGTCTTACTCCCTTCGTAAAGGAGCATCGTTCGTCGCTGCTGCCCTCGTTTGCCTTTTCGACTCTATTTCTCTCTCTTACTCTCGTTCTCTTGTTCTCTCGATACCGCGTCGAACAAAGAGGAGAGAGTTTTACGGCGCACAGGAAGCACATACAGAATACGAAGATTACAGAAAAGTTTTGTTGCTTTGTAAAAGACGACGGTATAAAAGTTACTTTTATGTTGGAGAAGGTATTCCTTAAAATTTGTTTCTTGTTTTACACCAAACTTTTGTTTTTGTTACTTGAAAGCTGTTATCCCTAGTTTGTAGTAAAAAGATGTTCTTTTTTTCTTATAGCAGTATAATAACCAGGGTTTGGAACGTATATACTTAAGGTATAATACACAACAAATATAATGTCTAAAACTGGGTATAATACCGCCATGAGTTTTCGACATTTTGAAAGTGTAATACCTCAATTTTTGATAGTTTATATTTTAATCTCAAAATAAACCACAAAGCCATAAACCTCGAACCCATAAACACAAAGCGCAAATACACCTAATTTTTCGCAAGTAGAGAATACCGATTTTTTGTTTAAAATTAGAAACTTTTGATACTTTCATATAACGATATACCTAACAATAATTTAAAAATTATAGAAATTTTCAAAACAGTTTATACATTATATTCGTTTAATGGGGTTTGTTTCTACCCTGGTAGAAGCTTGACGTGATTTTACGAATAAATCGTTAAAATCGCTACAGTTTCTAGCAAGTTTGTTAAAAATGGTTAAAAAATAGTTTAAATACATTATTTCGTACCACAAAATAAATATTCGAATTGAATACAACTATTTTGTACTACCCTGGTAGAAAATGATCTAGTTTTATCGAGGCCCTCGATTATTCCTATGGCAAACTAGATAGATCTACATAGTTCTAGATTAAATTTCCACCAGGGTATATATTAAAAAAAATAAAAAGATATCAATCGCGTTGAGATTATTTAATAGATTTATTTATTCGTACCACATAATATATCTATAGTTTAAATGTTTCTATAAAAACCTTAATTTTTGTACAATTGATTTTTATTACAAAAAATTTATAACATTAAATTAATGAAGTAATCAATTTATTACAAATATTTCTCTTGATAATGGCAGCGAACATGATCAGCCAGACCGGTCAATTTTCTATTAGAAATTACTTTATATAATTTATTTTAAATGATGTGAAAATTTAAACTTCTTGAAACTTATCTTTATATTATAAAAATTGTAAATATCTTGTATATGATCACGTGTTTTTAAAGATATAACTATTTCAACTTGATTAGAAATTTATTTCAATAAAAGTATTACGTATTAATGAATAAAATACATTTTTTGTATATAAATATAAAACCAAACACAGAAAGTTTTTGTTGTTATTTTAGAAAGTATTCTGCTAAAGCAGTTACTAACGATTTTCGAAGATTTAATGTCCATTACTAAGACTTGGTCAAGAAGAATGTCGTTAAATGCAAGAAATTAAAAACATTACCTTTTTATACCTTTAGAATTTATAAGCAAAAAATTATTTTTTAAAAAAAAAATTTATATTATATATGTATTGTATATTTTTAAAAAAGATATTAATCACACTTTTAATATTTCATTCATGAAATATATACCTAATTAATAAATTATGTGCATTGAGTAATCGCCGATAACACCTAGCATTATATGAAATTTAAATAACTATCACAAGGAATTCAGAGCAATTTTAAAAGCTCTTCCTAACTTAAAAACTTTTTTGCTTGCTTGCTTAAAAGTAAAAAAATATTTAGAAGAAACATGTTAGAAACAAGTTTTGAGACATTCAAAATTGAAAGCTAGTAATTTGTTATTAAGTTGTTTAAAATTGACAATAACACAGTTATAGTATCAAGAAAATTTTATGAAATGTAAAATAATGACATGTTTAAATTAATTAATATTTGACATTTGTTGAAATGTTTTTCTTCTGCAGCACGAAAGTAGCTGTATTAACACAAGCTTTTCCGGATTAGTTATAACCTTTTATTTCTTGTATTGTCATATATGTGAGGTACAATATTTAACATAGGTTATATCTCGCAATCTATTAGCGGAAATTTTTAAAAACATTCTAAATAATTTATAACGTAAATTAAAGCAATACTCATATAAATTATTATATTAAAATAAATAATTTCATATTATAACAATTAATTAAGTTTGAGGAAGTTAATTTTTAATGAATCGTCAGGTTTTCTCGCGTTATTTATTCATTTACTTTGAAATTAATTATTTTCTTCAAAACAGTTTTTAATTCTTAGAAATACTATTTAACAGTTAAAAAAACTTATCTTAAATGAATAAATGCGCAGTTATATTTATATTGAATAATCTCTTGTGTTGAAAGTATAATACCTTAGTTTACGACATTTTTCGGTACAATACTTGTTTTGGTATTATGCGGTATAAAACCTCTGAACCGTGTCGGAAATCCAACCCTGATAATAACTACATAATAGTTCATTTTAGCAATAATAATTAATTGTTTGTATTGTAAATTATTTATATCGTACTTGTACAATGTTTTTTTATGTTGACTATATAGAAGAAATAAATTAAAATGCAATCTAATTATAGATATTAGAAGCTTCATAGCAAATCAACGAAAGATCAAACAGGTAATTAGTACGTTAAATCGTGAACTAATTACTCACGTTAAACTCTTCAGTCATTTTCTTTGATGCAATAATCACTATTGAAATTACTCTATTTTACTCTTCGCTTACGATATACTTTTTTAGTAACACAAAGTAAGAAGTAATTTTACTTTAGGAATGTAGAACAATAAACGTTGTTAAAAACAAATTACTTGATAAAAATATTCAGTTAATAACTCGATAATAATATAACTCTTGAATGAATATTTACTCTGCTAAAGGATAATTTGAACTCAACTCAGAACGAATTTCTACATTGTAAAATGGACTAAAAGTTATTGCTCTTCTGCTTGTAAACATCCGTTCTAAATAAAACTTCACTCCAAGCTCGAGACAATATTTTACTCCTTTAGACCAAATTTAACTCCGAGTAAATTTATTCTTTCTGCATGCAATTTTCCACAAATCCAGCCATTATTCTCCGAGCATCGTGCGAATTACTTGACAATTTATTTTTAGCCTCCGGGCAATCTTCCCAGCTCGTGCACACGCGTTAACCCCACGTTTTCTCAAGCTCCCGCGCTTCCTAAATCACGCGCGCCCTCGCGGGCCTACGTGAGGGTTTTCTCAGTTAAGAAAGGGGGAGAGGGGGCCGGGTACCGCAAGCTGGACTTTACGCATGGGACGTGTTCCGTCGGCAAGACGGAGGATGAGGAAACGTCTCTTTTCGCGTTGACTCCATGTCTACTCGACTCGACTCGGTTTGCGCGTGGCGACATCCTTCGATTTTTCCCCAGAGCGCGGGCGTGCGCACGCTAAAAGATATTATTTGCAGCTCGAGGGCTGTAAAAAGAAAAGTAGGAGACGAAGTAAGAAGGGAGTGGTGTGCGAGAATGAAAGGAAGGAAGGAAGGAAGGAAGGCCGCGAAACGAGGAGGAACTTTTTGAACTGCAGATCCGGCGCTATACGAGCGCGACGCGGTAATGGACGAGAAAGAGATAGAGGTGAGCGATGAGAGTGTACGAGTGATATAACTGTATCAGCGGAATTAAACTTCCTCCTCTGAATACGCGATTGTCTGCTCCTCCTTTTTGTTTAATTAGCTTTGGTGGGGAAGAGACAGGGGCAGAGAGATTCGGCGCGGCATGATTATTAGTGTATCATGACGCAGGAAATTACTTTACGTCTGTGACTGTGCTGAGTATAGCTAGGCGCTTCGTGTATCAAAATATGATAAAATTGATAGGTAATTTTTATTTTAAAACTTGGAGCATGGATTCCAAGAGTGGTTCAAGTTTCTTACACTTCACCAATGTGCTTGAAGCTTTCAATGGATTGTGCGTGTGTGTGTATGTGCAGTGTGTGTGTGTGTGTGTGTATGTTACTCATCCCTGATCGAATATTCTGTGGTAAAACTTAATTAAATTTTGCATGGATGTTTTCAATATTTAAAACATAAAGAATTTTGGTATTTGAAACATTTTTAATGAAGGAAAGTTTTTTGAAAGTGAATTTTTTACACAATGTACTACTTATAAAATTCATGATTTTGAGACCGAAAACAATGCCAAATGAGCCGTTTATCATTTCTTATACTGTGTGATGAAGATTTATTTTAAACCACTATAACTCGAAAACTAAAGGATATAATATAATGATAATTTTACTGAATGTTAGATGCATACAGAACTATAATAATCCTGTAAATTTTTGAGTCATAAAATTCATTCCTTCTTAAAAAGAAATTATGTAAAACAAAATTCTTTTTTTGGGCAACAAAAACTCGATTGATTTGACATTTTGCTTTGAAGTTTATAGTGATGATTTGTTAATTGCAAAGGAAGAAGATATATTAGCATTGTTTCATGCCATTTTTTGCTACTGTTCTCACGCATAAACATATTTAAATTACTTGGAGAGTTTAAATATGGTACTCACAGAAAGTGTACGGTGTGAGTGTATGTATGTGTGTGTATGTTTGTGTGTACATGTTCGTATGTGTATGTATGTTTATGTGTGATTATGTGTATGAGTGTAGTTCATCCTTGCTCGAAAACTAGTCAATATAATCTAATCAAGGGGCCTGCGGCGGCTCAGTCGGTAGAGTGTCGGATTCCCACGCCGGTGACCCGGGTTCGAATCCTAGTCTCTGCCGATTGATACAAGCACCTCTGTAAAAATTACATGTGCTTTGTTTACAAACACACCGCAGACCCCCGTCGTCGATTAGCACCACATGGAAGCACAAACATGGCGACGTTAAAAAAAATAAATAATAATCTAATCAAATTATATGTAAAAACTTAATCTACAGTTAAAATTTAAACTTAACATATTAGTATAAGTGCATAAGTTCCTTATGAAATTTTTAAGCAAATTAGCTTCATAATAACTTATGTATTTTTCTAAATCCATCAACTGGTATGCATAATAATGTGATATAATGTATGATATGACTGATACCTCTTTGAGTAAGCCCAGTACCAAATCACTTGAGAGCGGTTTTAATACAAAAATTTAACATGTTTTATCTGTTAATTTCTTAATTTATAAATTATTTTTAGCATTCCATCTTTTGCAATGTATTCTTTTACTACGAATACATTGAGCTTGAATTTTTGTTGGTGTTGTGGGTGTTTCTTTGAACAATAGATAGAATTATAATGACCTTCCTGACTCTTATTTTATTTATCTCTTTTTCAGTTTATGATTCTGATAACATAATATTTAGTTTCCAATGTTTTATCGACATTACGAAGTATACTGCCTTGAAGATATAAAAAATTAACTTATAGTAAATTTACAGAAATAGTTTAATAATTTATTTCAACATAAATTTTAAAAGCTGTCATCTGAATTAAATTTTTGCCACTACAAAAGAATTTCTTTTTCTTTTAAACTGCACAAGCCAAGCAGTCTTGTTACAAAAAGTTCTTCGTAATAAAATAAATTCTTTTGAAATAAAAGAACATTTTTGCAGTGAAATTTAACATTTCAAGCAATACTAGATTTGATATAGTTCTCATCTTTAACAAAAACTGCACTATGTATAACGTTTTGAAAATAAAATATTTCTATATCAGGTTTACGATGTTATAGGAAGGTATGTTTTTAAATACATTTAACATGAAATGTAATTTTAAAATGAATTTATATTGTTACAAAACTTTTAATAATAAATTTAAGGATTTTAAATACGATTTTATTGCTTATGTTTTTATTTATTTTATTTTGTATTTATACACGAAATTTTTTTATTTCTCGTATTTTTATACTAAGATTACAAAAATATCTGTCTCTCTCAAGCTTTCACTCTTTTAAAAGCAATACTTCTTCAAAGTGGAATTCTTGTAATTAAAAGCAGTACATTATACTTTATCTCGGTGGCACTCACTGTTTCCTGTTTTTGCGCCTCTCGGTTTTCATGAGTGCGAGGGTTATTGTTGTATTTTCTTTATACACTACGACCTGTCAAGCGCATTTTAATGCACTTGTTTATTTCTGTCGAAAAGCATCCACTGCGCCTCGAAATATACGCGTATGCGCAGCCCGAGTACTAATTACGATGAGCGTAGTTGTTTTTTCAACTTTCATTTTTGCACCTCGGATAAACAGTCTTTAAATATCTAAAGATATAAATTTAAATGGAAAAAGTATTTGTGACCAAAGAAATGTTTAGAAGCGTAATTTATGATATATAACACTTCTTCGTTTCTGTTGCCTTTTTTTTAATTCATCTTTAATTTTTATCATGATTGTTTTAATATATTTAGAGATCGTCTATATTAAATAAACATTATAAATAGAAAATTCATATGTATATCACAATATCGCAAATGAACGGGCGTAAAACTTTAATATCCAGGATATTACCGGATATTTTGATAAATAAATTGATCTTTTTATACATTTAATAAATGCACATCTTTGAAACCTAATCTATTTAGTTCGATAAACCTGTTACAGTGAAATTTCACATGTTTGGTGAGATTTCAATTCAAGGAAAAATTCAGACATCAAGAAAGCATAAGACATATGTGAAATAATAATATTAACTTTATTAAGTAACCTCCATTGTGTTTGCTATGTAAATAATTGCTGACAATTTTTAACATACTAAATAAAAATGATACATTTTGATCGTTTAAAATTTCCCTACAAGATTTACATAAAAAAGTAAGAACACGAGATTTATAGAACAATATCAAAATAAAGACCAACGTTACGAACCCATTACTATTATGTTCATCGGTTAAAAAGGTAACCCAAAACGAAGAAAATGGCATCAGAAATTAGTGCAGTCACTTAAATCCGCGAAATTATCCCTTGCTCTCCACATGATTCCAGGAAATAATTTTGTTCTTTGTGCGTTTTTATCCCCGCATAATCTCGGACCAACATGAAAAATTGCCCGCGCGAAATGAAAACACATCGCGAGTATATTATATATAAGCTCTCGGGAAATGACGAGAGATTCGTCGGACTATCTATATATACCTTCAGCTCTCGCTCTCGACTCCTTTTTCATTTCCAACAGTATCTCGGAATTTCGCGAAGTAAGTATAATATAGGTAACGCGCGCGTGACAAACGCTCGAGGATAGCGACGCAGCCAAAACCACGATCCCTTTTATCCGTGCCTCTTTTAAAGTTAAACAAATAACACGCACAGAGTGGCATTTTTGACCACATCAAGTTTAAACCTGACAGAGTTGAAAAATTGTAGAGGATAAACTCACATTTCGCGCTGAAATCAATTGTCCTCCAAGAAATATTTATTAATAAAAATAATGTTACAATAGGTACATATTTAATTTTTATGATTTTTTAAACATATCATTAACTGAAACTAAAAGTTTCTTTAACTATGTCTCTCTCCAAAGAATTTAGCATGAATTATTTGTTGTGAGGCTAATAGTGAAATGCGTAAAACCAGAATCATGTGCTGTTTATATCCTTGAAAATATATTAGATTTTTTTAAATGCGAATGATTACTATACATAACTATTTGATTCTTTTCATTTTATGATTTTATGGCGTCAACGTGATTACGGTGTCGCCAGATAATGTTGAAATGCCAGAGTTTTTTCATTATTATACCAATGATAAATATTTAGGTTTTGCACGTTGTTTAGTAATTTACGTCAGCATTAATCTGCACTGAAATCGAATATTTGTAGGCATAACTAATGGTTTAATTATAATGCATTCGACTATCGAACGTCTGAGCGATGCATGACTTCTGTTCCGTTACATCATCGACGAAAAATGTTGATTGCACGCTGCGCATGTATTGATGAGTACAATATGAAAGTCGTGTAGCCGAGGATAGCGAGGCGATTTTTCGCACTGCAGAAAAATGCTTCGAACGCGATCGCAAATTATGTATTGTTTGCGCAGTTGCTCGACGCGTGACTACAACGTTTGTGACGTTTCGCTTGCGCTCTTGCACGTCTCAAAGAGACACCAGAAGCTCGCCTGCTTTTCCGATTGTAACGCCTGTCTCGGCTTCATTTAGACACGAGAACGCGAAGGTGTGCTGATAATTTTAAGTGGCGTCGTTGTCGCCTATCACCTTGGTTATTGGCGGAATAATTTTTTTTTCATGAGATGAACGCGCTCAGTTTTCGGCGAGCATTTTTTAGTTTTATTTTTCAATTTCTCGAAACACTTGTTGCGTCGTTTATCGATCAGTTTCAAAAGTATTAAGATTTAAAAAAAATGTTTTAAAAAACAAGATAAAGTTGGTTTACGAAAATATCTAATCAAATCTTACTAAAGATCAAAAAAATCTTTTTATAGTGGATTATTTTATTTTATCTCTCTTTAATTTTTTAAAAATTATTTAAGATGCCAAATACACAATCATAATTTAATAATATTATATAAATTTATAAGAATAACTGAAATTAAAGTAAAGTTATATGATTATATAATTTTTCTATTTATCAATTTAACGTTTTATTTAATCATGGTAATTTGATTTATCATTTTTCACGTTATATTATGAATTATTATTATTTTTATTTCTTTTACATGCGCGTTTTCATTATTAGGTTCATCAATAGTAATATATTTAAAGGGATCGGAAATAGTGCTATTTATTACACGACAAATTTAATATCGTAAAATATTTTTTACGCAAATGCATTATGCAAAAACGTCGTATACTTTGATAAACAGTCTTTATGACCGACCTATGAAAAAATTTAACAATGGTACATTTGCATGATGAAATTCTAAGTAGCATTTAATGAATCAATGAGGTCAAATACTATAAGCTAATCGTCTTTAATATGAGAGAGATGGTAATAAAGGAAAGATAGTCAATTACGTTTCAATACTACGTATGTGTAGTTCATAATCTCATCGATCAAATAATGACTGCCGAAGTATCTAAAAAAATGTGTCAAATTGTGTTGATATATGAAATATAACATTACATAATGGAGATAAAGCAAATTTCGTCAAATGCAATGCATCCTCAAATTCATCAGTATATCAAAGAAATAAGTCGCTTCTGGCATGTACTTTCTCTGATCTTTATCTTATCAAAAACTGGTAACGAGAGAAGATCAATTAATAGCACAGGTGTATTGATTTGAAAATATTTTTATGAATTGTAAAATTTCAAAGCACTGTTAGAATGTTTGTTTAATAAATGGATTAGTAATAAAATATTTAAAGAAAATAAATTATCGTTTCAAAATGTTTAAAAATGTTTAATATGAACTCTGTAAGATAATATGAATATCAGTACAAAGTCCTAGAACAATATGACATTTAACTGTTCATTAATAATACAGAGGATATATTTAGAAATATTATTCATTCGTCAAACCAACGAAAAAGTGCAACGGTATTTGTTGAAACCTCGTGCTATAATTAACGCGCTGGTACAGAGCGCAAAGAAATCGACAACAAAGCCGCTGCGAACATGTGGTCGTCCCTCGTACATAAACAATGTGCTCAACGACGAGCTCCCCCGCCATTAACGCTCGAGAACAGCTCAGACGTCCTAGGACGGATAAAAAGAGAGTAGAAAAAGAAGAAGCGCACGAGGAGCAAAGAATAAAAAAAAACAAAGAAAACAAAACAAAAGCAAAGACCTCCGTGCAATTTTTCACGCCTAATGTACGCGTCTGAGCATCATCCCTTTACTTTTTTTTCTTTCCGACAAGACAGCTATACCCCTGCGTGCGCGTTTATTAATAGAAAGAGAACGGACACACGAACGAACGAATGGACGAATGAACGAACGAAACAAACGAAGGGTGCAAAAATAATAGAGAAAATTAGCCCCCGAAATCTGGTATCCCGCCGGGCGAAGCGAGCCTCGACCTCTCATCATCCCTTCCAGCGGCTGATCCGGCTGCAAACCACGCGCGCCATAATTTACGGGCCACAATGAGTGTCAATCAGAGCTGCGCGATATTAATTGATCGAGTCGCGTTTCGAGCGGGAAGTTCCAAGAAATAAGCGATCGTTTTCTTTCACATTGCGCAGACATGTATATATGTATCAGATATACGGATATATATAATCTCAGCCGGAACTCGCGAGCTTACACGTCTCTTATAAGTAATCGATGGATGCGCCGCGCCGGGGGTGTTTTACTTTTCCTTTTTTTCTCTCGCTCGTGTTCTCGCGGCATCACGCGCCGGCTAACAACTATTAAAGGACTTCTGTCTCCTCTCTCCTATGCGCTGCGATACTATAGCAGGCTGTGGAGAGAAGGTGAAGAGAGAGAGAGAGAGAATTCGCGGAAGTACAGGGATGATACCGCGTCGGATCAGCGAGCTGAGAAATTGGAAATTTTCTCGAGATAAAAGCGCTCGAGAGCAAGGAATTCGCGAATCGCCCTCTCGTAATGTGGTGAAGTTTGGCCCGCGATTCGACGAGAGTGGATTGGGAGTTATGGCGACACTTGCAACTCGTCAGGCTACACTGATTTCGATTTTATTTGGATTATAACTATGTTCGCTGGGTTATTAATGATGCAGGCTTGCGTCTACGATGTGCTTGAAACTTTCGTAAGATCGAGTGGACTTTAGTTATTTTAATCTCAAATTTATAGTTAGTTTGACAACTCTCATTATATATTTAGTTTTGTGCCTAAAGACTTCCTTCCCCGTATTCACTTTTAATCGCTATACAATTGCTTCCAACCCTTGCTTTGTCCATGTAGAGAATTAAGGTTGCATATTTAACGCCTTATAATATAAAAACAACATCTATTAAGTTTAAAACACATGTAATCCCATTACTGTCTTTATAGACCTACTTTTTTCATATAATATATTAAAATTTTATGTAAATTCAATTCTACTAAGTTTACCTACATTTCCATATGAATACTTTTGTTAAAGTGTAGAACTTTGCAGTATCTAGAAAACATATACAGTAAGAATAATCATGTAAGAATATTAAATTATATTCCATTAACGTAAATAATTATGTAATGTTTCATTTCAAGAAAAGCGTGATAAAATAATTATAAATAAATTATTCAAATTTTGTTATTAATACAATATTTAAACAATTTAATTTTAATATAATTCAAAAGAAATATCTTTAACAAGAAATTCTTGACAGTAGATACACAACACTTTTGAAAGAATTGAATTTCATCGTAAGAAATTAGGAAGAGGAAAACCATAATAAATGCACGTATTTCGATATGCACAAGTTTTCCAGCGTACATATTGATCCCTAAGTGAATATTGCGTCGAATCTAGATCGCATAGGCTTGGTAAAGTGAATTTTCCGCTTATGAATATTCCACATATACCCACACACGTTCACACGCATTCCGCGAATGACAACAACATATTTTAAATGATTAAATATTTTTTTCGAGATCGCGTCGGTGGGTTAAGCACGCGTGAATCGTGCCCTAGATACACGTGGGCGAGCAAATAGCTCGTCACGAGTTTCTTGCGCTATGTGTATATCGAGCGACAAAACTGTTTTTCGAAACGATCGCACAAATATTTTCTTATCGAGTATTTTCTTAAGCGAGGCTCTCTTCGCTCGCATGTCGCGCGCGCGCATAAGAAGGGAGTGTAAAAGAGAAGAAGAGAAATAAGTAGGCGACGTGGAAGAGAGGAGAAGCAAGAGACGATGATGCTGAGCGAAAAAAAAATATAACGCGTCAAAGGAACGTTTGAAGGGACGTGTGTACATTGGGAGTAAGTTACTTGCCCTGGCTTACGGACATACGTGGTACCGAGAAGGGATAGAATGCGCTTGCGCAAATTTGTATAAGCTTCTCTTTTTCAAGCTTAGAAAGAAAAAACAATTTGTCGTCATAATTTATTTATTCTATTTTCTTTATAAAATAAAATATAGTAAGTCGCATTATTATTTAATTTAATAATTTAAAAAATTAATCAAATTTTAGTCTATTGCATATGAGTATCAGATAACAATATAAGTTTTAATGAAATAAAGTACAGAATTAAAATTAAGTAGTTTAAGACATACGTATTACTGTTATTTATGCACTTTATATGTTAAGTCATAAAATACAAACTTCGAAAAGATGTTACAACATGTTTTAGCTTATATTTGTGAAGTATATAAATATATAGCAATCATATTTATTTCAAGATGTAATGATTCACTACTATTTGCAGAAATGTAATTTGTTTCAAAATAAGGAATGCGCGGGAAGTAAGTCTCCTAATATTGGCAACAGTATTTATACACGTATGAAAATAATATGGTTAATTTATAGTTTTTACTAACCAGTAGCTAGTGCTAATGCTAATTCATTAATTAATAAGAAAGTTAAAATATCACAATAATGATCAATCATAAAACAAACATTTAAAAGTAGTTTTTAAGAGTATAGTAAATTTATATTGAAATAGTGTTTAAACTTCTTTTTGATATCTTAATTTTATTATATTTTTTTAGTTATTTTAGGTATCCTAAAAATGGATTGAATTATAACAGTATGAATAAGGAAAGAAATGACGTCACGATTTTATGGTAGCTATTTCGATGACGTTCCAATAGAAATTCTACTTCTATAACTCTTATAGATATCGATTATTCGATAAAAGAAAAAAAGTAACAATAAAAGCATTATATCTTTCGTCGTCACTGTTATATAGTTTAAAAAGAAAAAACGAATTGTCGTCACCTTCCCTATGGAAATTACTTCATGCATCATAATTTCATTCTTCAATCTATATAAGAGCATATTGACATTAATGATTCAAAAAGATTTTTCATTTTTATTAGGATGTGAAAACTATATATATATATATATATATATATATATATATATATATATATATATATATATATATATATATATATATATATATCACTGCACTTTTCTATAACCCGAGCAGTTTAATCATTTGCTTTATTTAAAAATATATATCATCAATTATGTGTAAAATAAAAGATCATTTTATTGTAGTATTAAAATATGCTTTATGCCCATCTGAACGAAAATGGCCACTCTTTTCCCTGAAAAACGAGACCAAAATTACACTTTTTGCCCGCAAAAATGATTAGCGGGAAAAAAGTTACTTTACCAGAAAATAGTCAAAATTCCTTTATTTCATCAAGTTCTACCAATAACCCTGATTTTCGATTGTCTTTTAACAGTCCGTTAGTCCCGCTTTCCAAGTCAAAAAGTGGCCACAGTTGAGATGGGCATAAAGTAATATATGTAACTCGAGAAGAGAGTCGATTTTTCCCTCGGATGATACTGCTCTCGCTTTGCTTCGCTCACTCGGGCAGTAAACTCACCCCCGTAAAAAATATTCGACTTCTTACCCTTGTTACATAATGTATACTATTTAATATACAGTCACAATATAAGTATTTTAATTCTTTCTTTTTAAGAATACTTCAACAATGATGAATAAGAATTTTTTATTTTTGTTTTATTTATTGTCAGTAAAATTCTATAACTAAACATTTACAGATATTTTATGATTATTTTACTTTACAAAATTTTTACATTTAATTTTATTCATAAAGCTAATGACACACGATGTTTTGTTATAAACAAATTGAAGTATTTTTGTAATTATAACTGATTATACAGTTTGTAGAAAAGTGCGACAATAAAGGTATAATTGTCACACACCCCCTTAAAGAGGTTATAATTACATTTTACATAACGGTCGTAAAGGATAGGTTTATGACGCTTTACCCACTATCTTGGCTATTTCAATCACGCGATATCAGTGCTGCTGTAATATGACCTCAACATGAATTTTGGTTCTTATTTTTTAATTTACTAACAAGGTATTTTCGTTGTTAATTATATTACTATCAATAATAGAAAAAACTATATATTTTGAATTCTTCTATTCACGCTTTTAATTTCCAATGTTTTTATTTTAATTTTTTAATTTTCAGCTTAATGTCTTTGGAGTTAATTAAACTTCAGAATTAAAAAGAAGGAAGTTATGTGAATAAACGGTTCAGGTTAGATGATTATGTACAATGTTTGATTTTTGTATAACTAAATTGTTAAAAATTAATTAATCTACATTTTAATTTATATATACTCTACGAGTATTTATGAAATTTAATAATATTACAATGAATCCTATGAATGACTTACTAATCGTTAAGAACAGCGTGTTATTGGAAGATCGCAATGTCAAGTCACAAATCCTAGAAAGAAGAAGAAGAAGTTGACGGTACCGCGTTAATTCCGAGAGCGATTTTCGCGCGAGCATTCACGCTTGCGCGTTCACCTGGACGCCACATTGGTAAACGGGCGCGCGCGTCGATTGGATGCACTTACATAAAAAGTGAGCACGCGCCTCGTCGCCTAAATAAGGCTCGATCGCGTCCAGCCTCGCTTATCAAGCGCTGCAAAGGAGTATCAGAAACCGCGGCGCGCGCGCCTTGCCGCCTCTTCGCCAAGAAAAGAGAAGAAATTCCTTTAACGCTCGAGCGGCTGCCGAGGAGCACACACATAGACACACAACTACGGATATAACACGGACCGTATACGCGGAAGAAGAGATTAATTTTTTTTTCCAATTTTTTATTTCGTTTGCCGTTGCGGTTTCTTTCGCATCTACTAATGCCACGACGTGCACACATATACATACGTACATAGGTTTCAAAAAGGAAGGGGGAAAAGCGGAGAAGTAAGCCGCATTGGAAGCGACGGTAAAAACGTTACTCGGAGTTACGAGTGTTTCCCTCCGCATTTTGTTTTAATTAATGAATTTTCCGAGGAGCTTTTTATTTTCCGCTTTTTCTCGCGCTCGCGCACACACCAAGTTATGAAACCGGAATGCAAATAGCGCGATGCATTTTGCGCCGAGCGGATCTTGATATTCGACTTTTTCCTCGGCATCGCGCGGTATTATCTTATGCATTTTTATTGCCGGGCGTATTTAACATTGTCGGCTAGTCATCGTCTACGTTATTCTTGTAACCTGACTTATATGCGATGAAGTTTGCAAAAAATTGTTTCACTGAGAAATGCGTTACAAGTGTAAGGATTGCAGGGTATCAAAATAAATGTGTATTTTTTTAATGTTCGTTTTTAAGAATGTGCTTAAATTTAACTACTATATGTTTTCATTTTTATGTTTTAGTAAGATAATGTCACTAAAATAAATATTTCTATAGTTGCTATTTTATGCTTTAGTTTTCTCGGAAATCTGCAAAGTTCAAAGCACTGAAGTGACGTAGAAAAATTAACAACATATTTTTCTATTCCTTTTAATTTGCGATGCAAACTATAACATCTCGGAAAAGTTTTCTGACTAAACTGTAGCAGACTGTGTTTCAAACTCCAATTAGCGAAATGCATAAATACCACCGTTTTCTCAGGCAAAGATTGCGTCTTTTCCTGGACGTTGATTCTATGTACAAATGACGAAAGTAAAATTCCAAATGCTGCTCTTCTGTCTTTTTTAAGGAAGCGGAATAATCTGCAACGTACATATAAATTAATAATTCTAAAATTTTAGTCTGCAAAACAATCAATAAATCAAATTATTAAAAGTGGTTTCATATTTGGAATTCATATATCATTTTCTACTTTTTATTAAAGTACTAGTATTTTGTGAATTTTCACGAATTTGGAAATGGATATTGCAGCGAAAAAATCTTCAAGAATTTTCATAACTTTCGCAGTATTTACATACTTTGAAATATTCAATTGAAACTGCATGATAGCTCTCGCTGAGCTCATTAGATAAACACGTCGAAGAAGTTTACGTTAAGACTGTATAAAGCTATCTGTCTCCAAAGAGAAACATTTTGATTAAATCAAAAATGTCCTTTCAAAACTTGCCAACTGAATACATATCATTAGCATAAGAAAAATACTTTTTAATTTCAACCAAGCCTCGCTTATACAAATAACGTCAGAAAGCTTCCTAAAAATGAAAAGAAAGAAAGCATTCATAACTAAAAGTAGCGGTACGCGAGTGCACATTTCCTCGCAAGAGAGCCGATGAATATAAAAGCGGACGTGGTGTGGTCCAGGACGCGTGTCGGTCGCGACCTTATCAAGAAAACAAACGTCTTGCTGGAGATGCACTTGGGATTCTGGCGATTTCTCTCTCGTCGCCGGGCACATTATCGTCGCTCGTTTCGCGAGAAGACGAAGCGACGTTATATGCGCCTCGGCGTGCAAACGATGTGTATACGTGTTGGAAGAAGGGCGACGACGTCGACGTCGTCGACTACGACGACGACCTCGCGAGCGATCGACCCGCCGTTAGATCATTAGGGAGCTTCAGAGCGTCTCTCGAGCTTTTGTTCTAATTTTAAAGGCTTTCGCCGCCAAAGTTTTCACACACACACACACACACACACACACATTCTACATACACAAGCGCGCGCGGATAAGCGTCTGCGCGGATATACGGGTACACGTCTGTGTGAGGGGTATTCGTGCTCGGGTCGAATTCTTCGAGCCGTTCTGACTCTTTTCTAATCGCGCGAGACCGGGACGGAATAACAGAGTGGTTATTTTTTTTGCTTTTTCTCGAAGATGTCAGAGTTTGTCTGCGGGGAATAGGTAAACAAATTTATCCATTCGTCAAGTCTTGGTTTCTTGGGAAACAATTTTTGTAAAAACTTATAATGTAACAAAATTGTTTTTAACGTTTATACTAAATAATGTGATATTTATTTTATCATCATGATGTAATGGTGTAGAGATAATGTTAGGCTAATGGCTCAATGTCAAAGACCTTGCATAGAAAACTTAGAATTAGATCTTATGATCAATATCAGATCAACATATATTATGTAAAAGTAAAATTCAAAGTTTTAATGTGCAGAAAATGTAAAATGATGGCAGTTCAGTGAAAAATTAATGAAGAAACGAGGAATATTTTTTAATTAAATTTTAACACGTTCACATACTGCTTTTGACAAATTCTTGATCCAACAATATAGTTCGTAATTTTACATTGGAATCAAAGATATTAAGTATCTATTTTGAATCCCATTGCCAAAATACTTTGATTATCTCAATATTCTCCTGATAATTTAATCTAAGATGTCGCGTTCTTTGATATTGAATTTCCAATCTTCGCTTATATAAAGTATAAAGAACCAAGCCACCGACAAATACATATATCTGTTTAACGAATCAAGAGCCCGTACCGTCTTACCCCGGTGTGTCATTTTACCCAGATCTCTGTCTAACCTTTTCCCAATCTCTCACATGCGATGATGAATACTCACGTAGCGATGCACTCGGCCGCCGAGTCGCATAATCGATCTCATTACAGCGCGCATTTCCATTACATACATACGCGATACTTCATCTTCGAGCAGCGCGACCTCCAAACGTATCATAGCTGCACCGCTCTTGCATCCCGGCACGCACGCGATCCTCGGCCAAAGGTGAAACCATAGCAAGACAACCTTTACTCTGGGATTTTCTTCATTTCGTTTTCTCTCTTTATCGCAATTCGCTCTTCTCTTTGCACGGCTCCCAATTACGTTCCCGCCTACATCCATGTACATATACACAAGCTACACTTGCTTTATTCCTCCTTTTTACTGCTCGCGTTGCGTGATTTGCGATGCTGTATATTGCACTGCAGTGCACGCGAAGTACTACTGGTTCCGAGCGCTTGATTTCGGGTGACGACGACGACGAGCAGCACGCACGAGCGAGGCTTCAGATTTTTTGAGATCCTCCGTGCGCGCCCACGATCCGTCACTGCACTGATGTTCACTGCGCCGCATACGTGACGCGCCCCGCGAATGCTTTTCACCGAGGGGAAATCGCAGTATAGGCGAGTTTTGGCGAATGCGGGCGCACACGTAGGCGGCGGCGTACAGTCGCGAAAAGTTTTTCATGCTGCATGGGCTGAATTGAAAATTGCGCGATGTTCGCTTAAGATAGACTAAGTTCGGGGAATTAAATGGTCGATGTGGAATATCGAATGTGTTTGACGTAACATACTCGGATCTACATGTGAAATAGTAAAATAAAGAATTGTTGAAAAGTAAATCGTTATTCTATTGTTTTAAAAACAGTAAGCATTTATTCCTAACTATACCGTAATGTGTATAAAATAACTTTGTCTATTACTAAACTTTTATTACATTCCAAATAAAGTTTCGATATACAAGTTTAGTGTATTTGAATATTTCAGCAAAGTTTCGGTAAGCTTCAAATTTGTAAAATCGATTTATGCATCTGTATAATGTGTTCATCAAAATAATAAACCATTTTATTTATTAAAAATAGAATATTTTATTTTTCAAAAAAATGAATCACAATTTTCAATTTAGTTTATATTCAACGATGAAGTTCAGTTTTATTACTTCTCTTTTCAGTCAACTAGGCAAAAATTCTACTCTTACATTTATTTGCTGTGTAAAATTCTTTTTGTATATTTAAAAAAAAACTGTGTAAAATTTTAGTATCAGGCTGCATCGACCGGCGGATATTCTAGATACAGAACAAAGCATATTATATATTTGAAAATATAATAATTATTTTTATCGAATAATCGTAAAATATTAGCGAAAAAGATTAATAGCCTTTACGAGTGATTTACAGGTAAAATACTTTACTGTCAATTTTTAAAATCAAAAGAATTCAATAACCAAATATAATTTCTCTTTAAATTAATCATTTCAATGTGGATAGACATTCACATTTAAAGTACTTTACTAGAGTAATATAATCTATGCAAATATTTCAACCACGTTTGAATTTAATTGTGAATTTTTTAGCATTACCATCACAAAAAATACCAGCAAATACACCAAACCCCTTTTCCGCGGAAAAACTGTCGTCAATCACAGAACTCGCGCGGCACAATGTGACTTTCCCGTCAAAACTCAGCGCCCGCAATAAATCGTCGCCAATAACGAAACTGCACCTTGCACATCAATCATCATTTTGCGGTGGCAGTGCAGGCGCAACGAGATCTCAAAATTCCTCGCAGCGGCACACAGCTCCTCTTCTTCTCGTAAGCACTTTAATCTTCACCAGCTTCGATCGGTCGTAGCACTGAGCACAAACATCACGTACAACGATATTACCCAAATGGAACAGAAGGGAAACAGAATAAACACGGCACGCTCTCTTTCTCGCTCCTTCTTCTTCTTCTTGCTCTTGTGCACTCTGTCTCTCGGTCAGATTCTTCACTTTTTTTCTTTATTCAACGGTGCATCTTTCTCCGGTGAAACGCGATACGATCGGTGACGTGAAAGCCTCTTCGCGCGCACCTTGTCGCGCTTTTACGACAAAACGATGCACCCGCGTAGTAGAGCCCCGCGCGAACTCGCGCCACGCTATTTCGGTCGCTACTATACTTCTCTCTCTCTCTCTCTCTCTCTCTGCCCCCTCCTCTCATCCTCCTCTCTCTCTTTCTGCCCCCCTTTCATTCTCCTCTCTCTCTTTCTCTTGTTCTCTATCGTTCTCCAAACCTACAGTGAATTCCATACGACTGATTACACCGTCTACGCAGACAGAGAAGTAATTTGCTGTGGTAGCTAGAAAATTTTGCCTGACATGGCGAAAAGAGCTGAATTACCTAGTTTGATTTTAAAGTGATGTACGCGCTGACTCAAGCTCAAGTTTTTCATTGGAAGTTAAGATTTTTGACGTTCTAAATGGAATACTTGTTGGTCTGAGCAAAAAAAAGAACGCTCTCATTAAAATTTGTTCGCGAACGTTGATACTATTTTAAATTTCAAAAATTGTTTGCAATACGTAATTTGCTTCATATACACAGTATACAATATTCAAGTACACTAGTAAACAAAATCAAAGAAGCGTGCACACTGCACTGCGTCACCGAGAGTTTAGCACACACGTAGGCCTCCATTCATCAGCACTTTTCAGCCCTCCGCTCCTTTAAAAGAAAAAGTGGTGAAAAAAAAGAGGTCGGAAACAGAGGTACAAAATACACCGACCGACGAAAACAAAGTCCATGGACGAAAACCGCGCGACCAATTTACATGCAAATCGCGGACTGCGGTGTGCCATTTCAACGGTACAAAAAGGGACAGCCAGCTCGTGGCCCATTTTTTCAAATCCTATTCACCTCCGTTGTGCCACTCGATGCATCCTCACCTGTAGTGAATCGCGAGGTTCGTTTCGTTCGGTTTGACCCGTTTTTCGGGCTCGCTGTGCTCTCTGCCTTTGACCGGGCTACACCGACGATACTGGCGCGATTAATTAGCGGTTATGCAGCGAGCACGCGGTCGCGTAATTGACGAGCAAACCAGCGTCGCGTTTGTTGCCACTGGCCGCGAACCAAAATTTCGGCTCGCATTATGTTGCACACATGTGCTCTCTGTGAAGTGTCTCATGCTCTCTTTCTTGCTTGTACTCGGTCGCTCTTGCCTCGCGAAATTCACCCGGCCAATATCTTTTACTGTCTCTCTAGCCTGTGGAGCTTTTCAGTGGAGTTTTACTGGCCCATAAAAATCTGCGAGATAAAGTAGTCACGTTTTCGGCGAGAAGCACCCAAGGCAAGCGAGTGTGGAAAGTATTTATTTTAAGTTGTTTTTTTAAGGCGTAATACGTATTCGTTGATTTATCGATATGAGGATGAGTGTTTTGTAGTTTGAAAATATAATGGTGTCATAGTGAGAGACACGAGAAAAAAGAACTAGTATTTTTTGCCTCTGAAATAATTTACAAATAAAAATGCATGTGTTAATAAAGAAAGTTATTAGCTGCATATTTATAGCGACATTGTTTCAGTGCACGCACAAAGGAAAATATTGTTATGCAAATAAGGTTATTTTCAGATAACTCATTTTCTGCGCTGAAATAAATGATCTTATCTTTTTAAGATTCATATTGTGTAGCACAAGAAAAATACGTAATCGAGTTCAACACTGAATAAAAATTTAATTTAGTTTTTTCTTATGCTTCATGAATGATAAATCACAATTATCCTTGTCAAAACTTTTGAAAGTTCCTCGAAAAAACACGTGAAAATTACAGGGCGAAGCCATTTTACGTGCAAAAAGAATCAAGTTTGAAGTAAGATATCCGTAATCAATATTTCATTACTCGTTAATCTCTAAGCTAACAACAGTCACAATAACACGTCAAAAGTGTTTTATTGAATAGTTTGAAAAATTACGTAGTCTGAATAGTCAAATATTTGCATAGTAGCACAATCTTTGTATTTTCTGTGTGCAATAAATTAATTCAAGACAAGTGTATCACTATCATAAAATTCCTTTTGGCTTTTTAGGACTTCCGAAAATTAGGTAAGTTATGTATACAGTTGGAAATGCAATCAATACTGCATTTAATTGAGTAAAATATGATTTCACACGTTTTACACGTAAAATTTTTATACGTATTTGGTTCCCGCTTACGAATTTTGTTTGCCAACTGATGTCATAAAAAGTAAATAAGCTTTTATTGATACATGTTACGTATTTTGTTGTTTCATTTTTGCTACTATAATATGAAATCTTTCGGTACTTTAAATAACTTTGTTCTTGTATCTACACTCAAATAAAGCTACTTATATAAACACACTATCATTCTCACGGAAATCTGAATGAACACACGCGATGATTTTCTAAACCATTCTAAGCAAGATTTAAAATAATCCGACAATTTGATAAAAGGAGAAATTGCGAACAAGCGCAAGCATGTCACGGAGTGTCTTCAAAGACTTGCACCCACAACAATGGGAGCGCTCGCGGCTCGCCCCGTCAATTTTCCACGCGAGTGAACTGTGTAATCCGCGAGTATAGCGACCTGCATTTCCTTCTTCTAGATCGCTACTCGAGAGAGAAAGAGAAAGAGAGACTGTGAGCTATGGTATCGGAGCAAAACGAAGGGATTCGCGGCACTTGCTTTTCTTTCTCCCGTGAGTTATACCGCTGCGTCGAGAGCACTGACGGGACACTCACCTCGCGCGTATACGGCACAAACACGCGTTATTATCATCCGGATATAGATGGGCATGCTTTATTTCATTTCCTCCGAAAACCGGAGCGGAATCCTGTGGACTGTTGCACGGACCGTATCGTCAGTTTAGACGCCAAATGATGTGAGCGTGTATATTTATGTTTAAATGAACTGTTATATTTTACACAAGTGATTTTCCAAATAATTATGACTTAATACTTTCAAGAAAAGTATCTTTACTGAAAATTCGTTGGGAATAGATAAAATATGTTTCAAACATGTTCAGCTGCAACATTTATTAAGTAGAATTTACTCACGGTCTTAAAAAAAATTTACTTTAGATATTAGAGAATATTTTGCTAATAGATACTTCGGTAAATGTCACAGTAGATCAAGCTTAAATTCGCTGAACTTTTGAGCAGATCTCAGCTTATAACTTAAGTCAAACAAAGTCAAGTACGAATTTTCAAGCTAATCCCGTCGAAAATATTCTCCGTGACCTTTGCAACTCGCTGTCATAATTTGCCGTTGCTCCGGATAGTGCAACGGCTACATTCCGCAGCTCGGGAAAGCAGCTTGAGTAATTCTTCACCGAGCACTGAAATTCTGTACAGCTGACAGTCTGCCAGAAAAAGTATATACATCCGTAGCTGGCTGCCCTTTATAGCTACCCGGGCTACCAGCTCCAACTTATGAAAGCACACGCGCTGATTGCACCGTCTGCAGCCGGATCATCCAAAAGAAAGAAAGAGAGAGAGAGAGAGAGAGTCAGAGTAACCAGACATACGGAGGCTAGCAGGCATCATCATTATGCACCTCGCGTCCGCGTCAACCGTACGTACAACCCTTTCAGCCCCAAAGAAGTCCGCGGACCGAGAGACAGAGCTCTGCCAAGAGTCTTTCGGAAGAAGCGAGAAAAAGAAAAGACTCGTCGTTCTCCTGGTATACAATATGTATATATACTTTTTTGTTTTTCTTAACGAAGGTACTGCAGATCGTGGATGCGACAGAGCGTGCGCGCGTGTCAGACAGTACGGTGCAGGCGGCGTACGAGTGTCGCGTCCGTGCAGCGCGTCCGAGGTTGGTACTGGGTCGCGGCGGCGGCGCGCGTTGTGACTGACTATGTACTACTGCGGCGCGGCGGCGTGGAGAGGAGCAGCAGGCTCAAGAGCAGCCGCCGTCGCGCATGCTGCTGCTGGACTGAGCCAATATGGCCCGCTGTCGCTGCCGCCTCTGCTGCTGCTGCCGCTACCGCCGCCACCACCGTAGTCTCTGTCTCTCTCGTTCCTACTACGTATACGCTGAGCGACGCTGGATCTCTCTCTCTCTCTCTCTCTCTCTCTCTCTCTCTCTCTCTCTCTCTCTCTCTCTCTCTCTCTTGCTCTTGCTCTAGAGCCAACACACGGTACCTCGGGCGCATTATGCTCTCAACGGCGCGGCGCGGAGCAGCTCCGCTTCTACCGCCGTGCTCGCACCGGGCATGCTCGCTGTTATACTCCCTCCCCTCCGTCGACTTCGCTCTCTCTCCCTCTCCCTCTCCTTCTCTCACTCACTCGGGAACGTGCGCTTGCTCTGTTTGTCTTTCTCTCTGCAGCCGATGCTCCTCGAGGCTCCTGCGCTGGAGACGACGAGCTGCTCAAATCTGCAACTCTGTCTCGCGTCTCGTTCTCGGCGCGCGCTGCTCGGTATCTCTTTCTAGCGCGTACATGGAGCTCAGATGAGAGAGAGAGAGAGAGGTGATGTAAAATGTAGCAAGGAAGGTAACAATAAAATAAGAGAGAGAAAGAGCGCGTGAGGAGCATGGTAAAGAGAGTCAGCTAGAAAGGGATAAAGATGGAAATTTCTGACCCTGCGTCTCTCAGTGCTACTTTTTTGTTCGAGTTCGACATGTTCCCTTTATATATTTATTTCCATATTTCTTGTTTTATTACTCTTCCGTGCTGTTGAAGTCTGGTTAAAATAATGCGAGGAGAAGCTGTCGACGAGCGATCCACGATAGCTGTAGCTGCAGAAGGCATAGAGAGAGAGAGGTGGAAGAGCGAGCATTGTGCGCGCAAAGAGAGACGGTGAATTTTGGCGCAGCAAAACACCAGGCAGATATTTTGATGGGAGCCCCCTGCGGTTACAACTTACAGGAAACAATTAGTGAATTTGCACAACTAAATTATCGAGATATAAATTATTTACTCTGTAATTAGGTGAATTCAAACAAAATTCATAATTCATAGTCATAATTAGTCTTTGTACGAAAATTGTATGTATTTACATATACTTATTAAACATTTAAAGTTAAAGAGTATCAATATAAATTGGTATAATAAATATTTTAAATTTTAATATTTACATCGTAGTTAATATTGAATATTGATGAAGTAATATACTAAACGGTAATAAAAATGTATTCGTAAGTAGTAAAAGGCTCGCTCATACAGACATCGTTTACTACCTAATGCAAATGTTCAAGATTACCAGGCTCACAGTGAAATCATTATCCAATAACTTAGTAATGTAGTTGTTAAGTCTCAGAAGCTTATTTTAACTATTAACCGTGTATTAGAATCTAAAGATTATTTTTATATATTTTATGTGAACTAAATACATTCTGATATATTCCATAAATTTAATCAATAGATATAAGAGAAATAACTTGAAATTAAAGTATGTACTATGAAATGTTTATTATAAATATGTATAGTAAAAAAGACTGTAATTATAGAAAAAAATGTCCTTATAGAATTTTTTCTCATCACAGAAATCCGTGCTCATTTCAAATCTAAAATGTTTGCTCTTGTTCTATCTTTCAAGCTACTCCAGAGCTTTCAAGCTTCTCTGTTAGCGAACTCTCTCTCGCTCTCTTCTAGGTTGTCTTATTGAAGTTGAACATGTACTGCATACGAAAACCGTACGCGTTCTCAAAATATTGGGAGCGCAAAAAGACGAAAAGATTTTTGTTGCATGAAAGAATGTTCTCATAATCGAAAATATGGAAACATCATAAAATATTATGCGATAAATTCAATATACTTGAATCTATGTATAAAATGAATATTACGCTTTTATAAAATAATTAGTTAATACGTAGCACCTAATGTAGCTCTTTAAATTATTCTCTTACTGTACATAATGTTCTTATATAACTTAGTAACGTTACGAAACTTTAACTACGACTAGCTGATATTACGAAACTTCTTTAATACACATGACAATCTAAGTATAAGATACGTTAATTTTTAATCAGAAAAATGGTATTACACTTTAGCTCATGAGTAGTTACAGGCGACTTTATTCAGACAACGTAACTGATAAAACGCGAAACACGTTGGCAATCAAAAATCGCCCGGCAAGCGCGAAATTCGCTACAAAGCTTTATATCTCAAAATGTAGAAGGCAAGCTCTAATTTAATTCGTTCGGAGCTTACCATTCTCCCAGTGACACTGTCTCAAGCGTGTCTTCTTCGGCTTAGACGTGTTCAAACCGGGATAACACAGAACGAGGCTGTGCAGTTTACGTGTATGTAAGTATATGTGTGTCTGTTTAAGTGAGCTGCTAAGATAGAACAGGCAGATAGTCGCAAAATGGGGGGCGAGATAGCAACAGTTGTATGCAGTAAGGAAAAAGAGTCACGAAAGAAGACGTAAGCGCTTGAAAGAAATTTACAACGATGAGTGCTGGATTCGGAAAAGCGAGTTCACTGCACTAAAGACTTTTAAGTTACTTATATTCGTTCGGTCGTACAGCCTTTTCCTCGAAGAAAATACGTTTATTTTGATTTTTATAACAGAATAAGTAATTTAAATAAAATATATCTTTAGCTCAATATCTTTTTAACTTGATAATATTGATGGCCCTTACGAAGCACGTCTTTTGAGTTTCCCACGAAGAGTGACACATTTGGATTTTCCCCACGAAGACTAGCACTTTTTATGATTTTCCTACGAAGACTAGCATATTTCGCGATTTTCCGTCACTTGACTTTTCGGGCTACTTTAGTTTATTTGAATAGCCTGATTTTCTCTGGTAGCTGATATTTTTTTAAATACGAAAAAGGTCTAGTACCCAACCGGAACCAGATAAAAAAAAGAATCGACCCGATTCGCCAAGAATTTATCAGTACAACTTTAATTTACATATTCTGTATGAAAAGTGCTAGTCTTCGTGGCAGAAATGCGAAATGTGCTAGTGTTCGTGGGAGACCGGCGAATCGTGCTAGATTTCGTGGGAGAACTGCGAATTATGCTAGTCTTCGTGGAAGATTTCCAAATGTGCTACTCTACGTGGCAAGTGCTGAAATGTGATACTATCCGTGGAAATTTGAAATGTGCTAGTCTTCGTAAGGACCCTCGATATATTCTCATAAAGTAATTCTATTTATCATAATTATCTATAAAAATTGTCACATGGAAGCTGATTTGACTCATTTTTTGAGGTACTTTTGTACCTTTGTTTTATTTTCATTTATTTATTATTACGCTCACAGGCTCCAAATCCTTATTAATTAGCTCTGAAATTATTCTTTAGTTTTTTAACTAATAATCTGCTAAATTGAAGCGTATTTTGAACTGTCAATGTTATACAATCTAGAGTTGAAGTTTTTTACTTTTAATAAGATAAATAGAGAAAAGAAATTAGAACATTTAACTGTAAAGTGAAAATTTTGTATAAACTAATATTTTTAACATATTTTTAACATATAGAAAGTGTAGTTTGGCCGATTGATAATAAATAAAATAAAATAAAATATTGATGTTAACAAAATGTATTTATGAGTTATCAATGACGAAAGAAGTTTAAGATAATGTAGAAACACAATTTTACTGTTGTATATAGTGAAGGAGTTTTTTTTTGTATCTTCGCAAAAATCTAATTAGGTATACTTTACCAATTGCATCCAAATTTTATCTGATTTATACACTATAGTCTATAGTTGTAGTACAGTTATCATAATAATATTATGATTTATTGTACAACAATATCGTTATAACTAACAGACAAACTTTGCGTGTGTTTGATTTACGGTAAGAAAGATGATTAGTTAGAAAAATGTATTGCAAAGAATTACCTTTTCAAAACATACTTTCGGACGTAAGGGCTCGTTTAATGAGAGTCCACATCAGCGCAATCCCATGCTGTTGTTTGCTGTGCTGTGCTGTGCGGTCCGATTTTAGAATAGGTCTATTTACATCTATATCTATGGTTTTTGACTTATTATTTTAAAAGCCTTATTTAGATTCATTAATGAATTAAAGATTTTACTAAAATATTAAAACAAAAATATTATAAAATAAGGTAGGTAAAAAGAAGAATCTTTTTTGTTACGTTCCAAATGAATGTCTTGGGCGTCCTCTAGAATTTTTTGAAAATAACTATTTTTTGGCCATTTTTGAAAATTCAAAACATTTTACTAGATCATACATGGGAGCTTAGGGGCTGAAACTTGTTTTGAGGGATTTTTTTGATAGGAACTTTTATATAAAAGATCGGCAGAGAAAACTGATAACTAGATGCGAACCAATTTGTTTATTTTGATTGGCCTGACTCATATTTATTTATTTCACTGAAAATGTGAAGTATATGTGGATGCAAGGGTGCTCAGGTGTATGTATGTGAGTGGGTAATTGGTTGTGTAGGTAGGCGAATGAATGTATGTGGGTAGAAGAATGGACATGTGTGTATGAGTGTATGAAAATGGATGAGTGGATGTGTGTGGTTGGATTGATTTTTACAAAATACAATAAACAGTATACTTTTTTTATTAGAAAGTAACCTTTCATATGTTTGAGCGAGCACTACCGCGAGAGAATGCTTTGCTAGTATTTATTAAAGAGCTTTTAAAATTTATTAATATATAATTCATGATGTCCTAACGTCACAGGAGTAGTATTACATCAAGAAGAAAATACAAACGAGGTTCAGCATTTTTCATATATCCTTCAAGCAAGCATCTTTATAACACTTTAAAGACGTTTAGAAGTGACGTTTAGATTTGATAAAATTTATGTTATGGCATATTAGTTTTATGATTCATAGCGTTATTTTCTCAGTTATTTTCTCAGTTATTTTCTTTTAGAGGGTTTGTAAAACATTAATGTTGAAGCAATGGCATATAACAAAATCCCCTTTGATCTTGTCTTATCTATTACTTATTACTTTAAATTATACGCTAACTTTTTTATCACTCAAAACTATAAAGCATAGCAATAAGTTAATCCATGAACTATCGTTTTATAAAATTATATTTTTGATTAACATAAATTATTTGCATTGATAGTCACTTTACCAGTTTAATGAACAGCAACATGCACGCGTACTTGAAAAGTGCCAGTTTATTTATGAAATACAAATATGTGTATTCATACAACTATACCCTGGTGTAAAATAATCTAGAACTATGTAGATCTGTCTAGGTTTCCATAGTAAATAATCGAGGGCTTTGATAAAACTGGATAATCATTTACCAGGGTACTTATACTGGATTAATTAAAATTTCATGATAAAATGTAGTATAATTATTAATTGATTAGTTTACTTAGGAAGACAAGACTGTGTTAAATTTTAAAAAACTACATAAATATAAATACTTTTTCTTTGGAGCTATAATCACATTTATTTAAAAATTTAAATAAAGTCATCACCTAATTGCTAATATATAACTCTAACCTTTTCTTTAGCGGTTTGCAATTTTATTAATTATAAAAAAGAAAATTTTAACGCCGGCGTTCACTTCTTATGCTTATTTAGAGATAAATTTTAACGAATTGATCTGAAATTTTTAATATTTATTGTACGTATGACCTCATACTGATTAACAAAATTTTGAGAAAAATTTTTAATAATTAATCTTAGGTCCAAAATATAGTCATAAAAATGCATGAAAATGCCATTTTATGCATAAAATAGTTATAAATTGTTTAAGATTTGAGCAAATTTTGTCTTTTATACATAAAAATATAACTCTTAAAGATTAGAATTTTTGTGTAGGTGATATTTTGTCACAGGAACGTCTGAAATGGAACAACCAGAGAGATTCTAAATTGTAAGTTTATGGCTGTTGCCCGTACCAAAATCGCATATTTTTAATAATTTTCGCCTTATGTTCTTTTTTAACAATTTTTATTGAAAAAATGGACCATTTTCGAAAATTAAAATTGAGAAAGGCATCATTTTGTTTTTTATTTATTGTAGCTGGCTAACTTTGTTACAGGTGATAGCCACAAGCCTATATTTCAAGAATATCTTTGATTTTACTGTTTCAAATGTTCCTATGACGAAATAACATGTTCATACTATTCGAGAGTTATTTTTTTATGTATACAAAGACCATCTTTGTTCTTACGTTGTACCATCTTTGTACTGCAAAATGAACACCGTATTAAAAAGGGCTATTTTATAGTGCAGATTAGTAGATTACTCGCTTAAACTTAATATTTAAAAATGTTGTTCAATTTATCTCAGCTCATCTCAGATCATACACATAATAAAAGTTCTATGAAACTTTTAGGTAACATTGTTAAAAATTGTCTCCAAAAGTGAGGTAAATGAACGATGATCTGAAAACTTTAATTTTTGTAATTCAAAGAATTGTAAGTGGAATAAGTGAGATAATTCCTAATTATGAATACTCATAAAGTATTATATCTTACCTACAATTTTCTTTTGAATGCATATTCGTTGTGTGTGCATCTCACATATCCAAACCAACTAAGGTTGTGTTAGTGTGTATGTGTGCGTCCGTGAGTATTTCTGAAGTTCCAGAAAGCGGAACTCGGTGACACTGACACGTATACATACACGCTAATATAACCTTATTGTTAGTTTAAATATGTGACATGCACACACAGCGAATAGGCTTATAGTTCTAAAAGAAAGATTTTAGTTAGGTCTGAAACATTAATGTTAATTTGTAAGATTTAATACAGTCGCACTCCCCTAATTTATTGCTTCCTCCAAGAGGAAGCTTTGTGATAGTAAAAAAGAAATTTTGCTAGAAACATATTAGAAACATGTTTTGAGACTTAACAAATCAAAACACACTGTTTTTAGAAAATGTCTGTATGAATGTGTGTGTATGTATGCGTGTGTGTGTGCGTGTGTGTGTATGTGTGTGTGTGTGTTTGTGTTTGTCTGTGAGTGTGTGTGAGCGTGTATGTGTATGTATGTGTGTGTATGTGTGTGTGAGTGTGTGGGCGTATATGTGCGTGTCTGTGTGTATGTGTGTGTGACCTTTATCTTTTGTTGGGAAAAAAATAATTTTGTAAACTAAATCGATTTTCTTTCCCGACGATAACTAAAGTAAAACGGCAGAATTGTATCTGAAACTTTACAAAAAGGTAGCTTTTTACTATCTCATGACCTGAATGTTTTTTCAGTTCATAAGATAATTTATTTTATATGATATTGAGGTTATATGTTTTTTGAAATTTCTTTGATAGCTTATATCTCGAGAACAGCGCGGTCATTTTTTATCAATCAGATTTCATTTTTTTCATTTTAAAATAAAGATTCAAAATTCAACAGAACTTTCAAGATTCATCGACTTGTTTTTGTTTTATAACGCTTTTCGATTTTTGAGCCTTAGGTTTTCTGTGTTTTGGTATAACAGAATATATCTATAGAAATATTGTGATAAATGTATTGTAAATTCATTATAAAGAGCATAAAATTACCTATCTTCTACAACTGTACATTTTCAATAGGCTCCTTTCTTTCTCCTAAATAATTTTAGTTGAATAATTACAATAATTACTTTTATTTTAGTAGTAAATGCTACATTAATAGCAGTTATTGGTATTTATCTATTAATATATACTAGCGAGTGCATGATAATCTGCTAAATAAGTACAGTGTATAGTATAGTACTGTTTTAGCTATTTTTCGATTTTTCGATTTTTCAGCTTTAGTTTTTCTGTTTTTTTTTTTATTAAAAATATTATTATCAAATTAGTGTAATTTTTAGAAAATTATATTGATTTTTCACCATAGAATTAAATAGAATAAATAATTTAATATTCGAACAATTTATAAAGTTTGAGGAAGCTAAGTGCCAATGAATTGGTAGCGGTATTTTTAATTTAGAATCTTCGTTTTCAATGAATATACCTAAATATACGAAATATTTATTACAATTAAACAAATATTAGATAAAAGATATTACTTTGTTATACAGTGTGCAGCAACTTCATGAATATTAAAATTTTGTAGAGTAATGTTTTTGAACCTGGCTTTCCATATCTTGTATAAAAACAGTAAACAAAGTAGCCTATGATATATCGAACTTTTTTGACATTTTACAAATATTTGAACCTATATTAATAATGTTGTCCGTAACGATGACATGACAGGAAAGTATCTATGAATACAGAAGCAGTATAGGTGAGAATGTGAAAAAAATCATGAAAAAATTGTCTGGTGGACAAAAATGAAATAAAAAGAAAGATTTTTAGATATTGAGAATATAAGGAATATAAAAGACGTAAAAATACGATAAATATGGAGAGATAATGAACACAAAATGTTAACAAAATGATAAGTTAATTTGTATGTAATACTCATAATATTCCAATTATTAAGATTATTTTCAAGAATAATCCATACAAGAATCTGATTTTCATCGATAATCATGATAAAATAATAATTATAATACAAGGGTCGATAAGAAAACCAGAACTGTGCATTAATATTAAAATTTATTCATAAGCTGCATAATCCAGAGACTTTGAGGTCAGTATCTTCAAGCATATTCTTAGGAGGAGTAATTAAAAAGAGAACAGTAGTTATCTTTATAATCATAATCGTACAATAATTACTGTGATATATATATTTATCAAAATTTGGTAAACAACAGAATTCGGTAATAATTATAGAAGTAAAAATAGTGCTGCAAATAATTTAGAAATTAACTTTTTTTAAATATAGGAAAAATGAAATATCAAGGAGAAATGTTCCTAGTGAAGTCATCATCCGTGAAGAAAAGATACAAAGGGAAAATTCCAACAGAAAATAAGTACACGAGCAAAACAAGAGGCAACTTAAAACAAGGATAACAAATTTAAAGATACAAATAAATAAGTTGAATGACTGATCGGGAGGTCAAATTCGAATCGTTGAAGGAAGAATATGCTCGGGGCTCAAGTTTGTGCATGTTTAGTCAGTATGGTTTTGCAGAATAGCGCGTGCTCCGCTAAGCTCAACAGCGGAGTGAAGAGGGAAGAAACAGAGAGGATCGATACATTTTACGGCTGCTGCTTAATTTACTCTCGGTTCCATCTGGGCGTTGCGCGCCTTGTTTCGGGAGAATTTCGCATTCGGCGAGGGGGTTTTATGCGGCAGAACCATCCGGAAATTCGACAGCCGCATAGATGAATCGTAAAATTCACGCTACTGAGGACGTGTAGCGATGTTGGTGCAGTTCTTTTGTCTGTTTTGTTTTCCTTTTTTGCGTCTCTATCTTTTCCTCTCTGTTTTCGATCTTTGTAGTCTACAGAGTCAAGAGTAGGTGTATTCGTAGGTAAATAAATGCGTGATTTGGAAAATTGGATTCTACCTATTGCCCGAGTGTAGTTTTTTTCATATATTTATGCAGGAGTCAATGACGCTGAAGAGAAGTCCATTGGTCAATATTTGCACCGATTAAGCACCTACTTCAAGTGCTTGTTGATTTAAGAGATTCAATGAATGTTTTTAATTAATTATTGGTTAGAAAGAAGGGTTTGTTATCATTGCATCAATAAGAGTATTTCTCGACTAACTGTAATATCAACTCATGTAATTACATTCTATTTCAGACAACGTTTCAACGAATCTTAATGGAAGAAAGTAATAAGAGGGAAAATTGAATTCGAAAATATGACAGACTAATTTAAAATTCTGATCGACCGATAGTAATTTAAAATTTTAAAAATTAAATTTCTATCAGGCTGCCTATTGATCAATATAAGTCATCTGCAAATAATCACGTACGTTATGACTTGCTGCTTCAGTGACAACTTACAGAAATGAACTTTCGGTATTCTGGGTATTTGCAAATAGGCAAAATACAGTTGCTGTATGTTTTGCAATTATCGTTTTCTCCTTTCTTGACAGAATTCATATCATCTATCATTATATATTATGTTCATAAGAAAGATGAGTATAGTTGAAATAATTTCAAATTCGAATAGCTACTGTTCCATGTATATTTTAGTAGACTTTAGAATATATTCAGAAATATCAATGATAAAAAGTTAAGTAAATCGGGTATATAAAATTTACTATAAAATGAAAAGAAATTTAATTGTCTTAAAGTTTTGTTTATTTTTTTTGTTCAAAATTTTTTCTGTGCAATTTTCTGTAGAATCTATTAATAGTTCTTTTAGCGTTTTAGCGTTAGTAATACAAATTACAATAGCTTTCTGCGATTAAGAACTTCATAAGGTTATCAGTGTATATACAAAATTATTAGTTCTATATCTTTTGATGTATTATTATATTTTAATCATTAAATAACTTTAAGATACTAGTCTTGATACGTTAAATAAGTTACGTCTTGGTCAATTACATGTAAACCATTTGTACCCGGATTTAGTTTACGACTTCTTAAAATTGTACATATTATTGTTAGCTTCGATTATTAAAAGATAACTGTTTCATATCGCTCATTTATGATTTTGTTTGTCTAATGTGATATTGCTATATATATTCCTTAAAAGCAATAAATAAAATCACATTAGTAATAAAATATGCATTATTGTTTTAATACCCTTCTAAGAAATATTCTATTTTACGAATTCTTAGTGAAAATGAAATGTAAACACATTCACAATAATTATCGATAATGTATTATAAATTAAATGTATATCTCGGTAATTTACTCCAGATCAAACCAATCCAGATCATACGAAGGCAGGTAAATGATAACTCGCATCAATATGGATGAATAAAGAGAAGTTATAACTAGCTGAAACGTGTAAAAATATATCAATACGATTGTAAATTCGAACGAAAACCGAATCTAATTGCTTTAAAAAATACCAAAGCCGAAACGTACAATAACATTCATTTGATAAAATTTGATCGAGTTGATTTAACGGAATACAATTGTAATCGTAACTGTAATGCAATACTGCAACTTTGTTTTTCCAGAGTTATTACAGACATAGTTTCGGGCATTGTGAAAAAGCCTTTCTCTACCCTCGCTATTCCTCCAACTCTATAACCCAATTCGTTGTATAGGACACTGTAACTACGTATAATAATGCCCGGAACTCTTAACTACGCTCGGTATTCGGCTGCATATTCCATTGAAAGCGCTTTAGTAGCCAATTATTCCGTCTCCAACAATTCAGCATATAAAGATATACGAACAACTTTAGCCGCAAAACACAGCATAAAATTCGTCCTCAGATCCACCCATCGTCGTTGCAGGCTAATTTTTTGAATGGATGACGCGTGTTCTGGCATAATTATTATCTCCAGACAACAATGTTTTGATAGGCTCGCTCATTAACATGTGTCCGCGCGCTCATTCGTTATTACGTGACATTTTTCTCGGCGCTACGCTGCAGATGTATTATGACTCGAACTCATTTATGTGAGCTACAAAAGGAACAGAAACAAATGCGCGCTCTGTTTCGTACTTTTCATCTGTCTATATCTATCCAATTTACTTTACTTCCCTCATGTTTTATTTATGAATCAAACATAAATATAATTGCACAGTCGGAGGGGTACACCCAACAGTAAAACCATTTTTCCGAACGTTACCCTAAATAACAACTTATTAATAGGCATAAGAATGTGTCAAGTCACCAAAAATTCTACAAAAAAAATTACTTCAGGTACGATTTATTTCTTACCGTTAAGTGTACATTAACTTGCAGCATGGTTGGAAACGTGTTAATAAATAATTTGTTTCATGTTTTTGCAAACTTTGAATGAAAAATATTATATGTTTTATGACATTATTCTCACGTTATTACCATTTATTTGTTAGACAAGTTAGAGTAAATAAATATTGAATACAAAATTTTCTTTCTTTTTTCCTATCGATAAGAAAATTATTTTTTTTTTTCATCATTAAAAATAATAATGAGTTTATTATAGTATTTTTCGGTATATCACCCCGTTCAGAGATTAATATAAAACTATATTTAGTATTATGGCAATAACTTTTAGTAGAAACAAAAGTTTAGGACAAAAATTGGAGATCATCAGGACATTTTAGTAACAGTGTTGACATCTGAGTTTTCGTAATACAATGCTTATTTTCATAAAATCGAGATTGAATACCGTAAACGTTCCAAAACAGAACAAAACAAAGCTAAATACGCACAACTAAACACTCAGCTCACCCAATAAACATTCTTTCTCTTCCTTTCGCCTATTTTCACCAAGTACTATCAGCGCAGCATCTGAATTCGGGACATACACGATCCAACGTCTGTAACAGCAGCAGCAACAGCAGTAGCAGCAGCCTTTGCCTGGATACCCACGCGTTTCCTCGTTTGGTCGTGATTGCGGTACTTGCGGCGCCGGTGGCGGCATGTCAAACCTGTCGCAAGGGACCGCGCAAAAGGGACGGGGGGGAGGGGGGAGGGCAGCACTCAAGGGATAAACGAGCGTGCGTCTGGCCAGCGCTCGACTGGAACTACTGGCACGACGGCGGCGCCGAGTCTTTTGCTTGCGCTGCTGCTGCAGTGTGCAAATTGACTGCAATTATTGCCTCAGCGGGGGCCTAAATCAATATTTAAGGTACTTTCATATTCTCTAAGATGGAAGTAGTGCTTGCGGATGCTGGAGTTAGATGCTTTGCTGCGGTTAACGTTTGATTATTTTTGATTGCTTTATCTGATTTCGCTGCTTGGACTATACTTGTCAAGAAAATAAAATTATTTCGAGTTAATATTGATCGAGGCTAGTATGTGCGAAGATATGGAGATATAATTCACTGTTTGATGCGTGAAATTATAATGAGGTTTGCTTTATTTTCGTCATGAATAAATTTTTCGATCTGTTGGTTCTGAAGAATGAGAATATAATCCATAAATTTTGCTTTCTTTGTCGTTACTCGGTGGCAACTTATGCGTTGTTTTATATTATTACTTTATTTAAATAAGCTTATGTATACAATTATTCCATTAAAGTGTAGAATGTATAATTTCTCTGCAGTCATAATTAAATGAAGCGGCAACCCCAAAATCATTCAAGTCTTTAAAATATTCGTGGACTAGTTGAGCTGTTCATTTTACTTTGAAATGAGAGTGAAATTCAGTTATCAGAGCAAGATGTAATTACAATGGCATTCGTTACACTGCTTGCAGGTTGTAACTGTGCATCTGGTTGCTACGTCTATAGCTTTCCCGTAAAAGCATTTACAGTATGCGATCCGAACTTTATAATGTGTTCACGGTAAACGTCACCTCAGTAAGTTTCCATTTTCGTCAGGCCACAGAACTTCAATCCTATGTAAAAGCACACACTTGGAGCTTTTCTTCAGAGAGCCCCATGTTGACAACTATTAAAATGGCTTCGTATACAAAATATACTTTTAGAATTTAATTCAATAGAATGGATTTTTGATGTTTTAAAATAGGAAATAATTTAATAAGAAATCTAATTCTATCAATAAGATTATTTTAAGTCCTTTTTAAAAGATATATATTTTTTAAGTGGGTGATTTGTGTTGCACAAATGAAATTTTTGATAGGTTACTTACTTAGCTAATATAAGAATTCTTCCTATATTAACGGGGAGAACCCTAATTAAAAGGCTGAAAATAAGCTAATTGACGCGAGTTTTTTTTTAATAAACTATTAAGTGAATAAGCGCTGGAGTGCGGGGCCTTACCGCTGAAGTAATCAATTGGCGGAAAATATAGAGCTGCCAATTCTTATCTGAAACTTATAAAAAACTAAGAATATTTTAACACGTTATATATTTCTCTTATCGTTTAACCTAAAAAGTAAAAACAAAGTAAAGTGCAATTATGTTAAAATGACGGGATTTAGAAAATAGTAGTGTTATACGCCAAAAAATCAATTCTCCTTGTTAAAACCTACCATAAGAGCAATGTATTTCTCTCTAGATAGCTCAGTTCTGTTTTTGGTCATCTCATCTATGTTATATATCCCCGCTTAGCACCACTGAGTTGTTAACAAGACGAATATAAAAGTCCTTCCATTTTGAAATATTTAAACTTTTTTTTGTTTTTTTTTGGTTGGTTTATCGACGATAGAGTTGTATAATATATTAAAAGAATCTTGTTTTTTTCTTATTTACGACCGAAATAGTTAAATAATCATTTTACAAATTTTGTTAATGTCGAACCATATTTTTCAGTAATAACTGGATCTCCTAATTGAAATTATTTACTTGTATAACTCGGAATTATGGCACCTGTATTTACACGGTATATATATATATATATATATATATATATATATATATATATATATATATATATATATATATATATATATATATATATATATATATATATATATCGTGCAACGCGTCGGTGCGATCTCTGTTCTGACTACTGTAGACTATTTTGTGTTAAGTCAACATTCGCCGTACGATTCAAAATAGCCTCAGGGGTGCACACGTCAATGCAAATTCGGTCGTTATTATTTGCTGAATTGAACAACTCTGATCGGTTACCATAAACGAGCTAAGTGCAAGCTTCGTGGTAAGCGAACGTACACTTGCTCATACGTGTGTCTGTGAATAAATAGCTTATGTATTATGTCAATGACTATGTTCTCTTATAAAAATCGTTAGAAATAAGAAATTCGCTTCAATATTTCTTCCTGTAATTGACGTAAATTATGGAATATAGTGCTGAGTATATTAAAATGTCGTTTATAAAAATATAGAATTTATTGATATAAAATAATATAGTGTTCATAAGACTCTTCTTTGCTTTGTAAAAAATCGATTATCTGCATTGTAATTAATTTAGCATGACTACATAAAATTTTGTATACAAAATTAATAGAGATTTTAAATCTGTGATTGAAGGCAGACAAAAATTCTCATTTGAATTTTCATGCGTATAATAAGACGTACGTGATCAAAGATAAACTTAAATCTGTTTGATAAAATAAGGAATTAAGTGATATCTAAACTTGTTTTAGAGTTGTCTTATCATACTATGTAATACCGTAAACCAGGGAGACTTTGAGCCACTTTGGAAATTGGTGTACGTATCTCTATTATTCTATCATATCTACCGACATAAAAAAAAATTCTCACATTATGATAGTAGCCTATAGAACATATTCCAAGAATAACAACATTTTTTTCACGTGTCGTAGTATGAAAATTTTTTCACCCTGGTGTCCGAAACCACCCCGGTGTTCGTGGTGACTTTGAGCCATATGATTAACACTTGATATCTAAGCTAAAATAATGGTATATAAATTAATTAAAATTGATTTAAGAAATAGTTTTTATGTTAAGGAACTGAATGTAATAATTTTTTACCAATAAAAAAAAAAACGAATGGCGGAACAGCCGGAAGTTTGCATTAGTGTAAGGGTAGTACATTTTTCAGGTTTAAAAGAAGTCAAAACTTAATTTATGAATAGAGATAGAAATAGATAATAATTACGATTACAAATTTTTGTAGGCATATATTTTGTTTCTAGAGAACCTAACCTTCAAAATAGACCCGCGCAATATAAGATAGTATTTTTAAATTTGGCACAAAGTCACCCCGGTGTCCAAAATCACCCAGGCTTAAGGTATACTATTAGATTTGTGCCGCGAGCGATGGTAACGATATTCAATTCGGATAAGCCTGGTGTTCATGTATATTTGCTTTTTAATAAGGTGTAAAACCTGAGTACGAAACTGGTTCTTTTGTTGAAGATTTATACATTATCTTAAGTTTTTTTTTTATGAAATAAGTAGACGTCTCTAAATTTGTTGAACAGCTCAAATAATAATAATAATGGAACCTTAATTTCGCTATACTAATGATTAGATTATCATAATTATGGGAATAAGAAACATCGATGAAATATGGAAGTGTTTCGTTGCCCGTATAATGATACAAGTTTATTATAATATAAGTAAGTAAAAAGTAGTATAATATACTATAGTACTTCAATGTTTCAATTATTTTATCAAATACACATCTCTTCTTCAAAGAGATTATAAATTCACTATCTTTATGAATTTAGTATAGCAGATAATTCTTTACAAGAGGATACATATGACAAAGATTAATTATTGTGTTTGCAAATGAATTCGCTACACAGACTATTTACAAATAACTTAGATTTCATTTTTTGAAAGATAGAAATTTTCCATTAAAAAAATCAACACAGAAATATTTGCTTATATTGAATGCCAAGGTTGAAAAATATTCAAAGAAACTGTTTAAGTCATTATTATTATTTATTCTTTTTATTAAATATACGGGCATTACTGTCATTACCCATATAGCAGGTTGTAGGCCGAATTTCCGCCATAGAATAAACAGAAAAAATATTTGAATTGAATTGAACCCACTTCCTTTGGGCGTCCGTTGTTTTAAGGTGGCCCTATAGTAAACTTTGACGAAGAAATTGATTATTTTTATTTCATTTTCTGATACTTTATACATTTTTATAACAGAAAATAATTTCGTATTGGCAATATTGGCCATAGAAATCATTTTAATGAACTCAATAGTTATTTATACGTATTTTCCCTCCGACCTTTATTGCGCACAATCCACGGTGTTCTTAAATTAACTGAATCTTAACCTGTACCCAAATCTATCCTATATTATAAAGGCAAACATCAGAAAACAAAGAAATTATTAAAAAAAAGCTTGGTGGATATTCTGCAATAGAAAAATTGTTTAAAACTCATCAGAAAATTATTTCTTATTTTTACACAAGTGCGGTTTTCTCCATTTATGATTTTCCAATGTCCAGCATGTGTTATGCGCCTAGGAATACAATTAATCAATCTGAAACTTTAAGGATATTTTATTTAACTTATTCGCATTATAACCATGAAATCCGATATTTCAAAAAAAATTTATTAAGAAAGTGTTGCCCATGAACAGAGTTAAATATATGATCTTTTTAAGTTATTTTTACAGTGGAAATTCAATATAATTTTATTTTTCTTTATAATTATGTTTTTAAAAATTTGGAGTTCACAGTTATGTGTGGTACAGGTGTTAGAAGTCACACAATTTTTTTCTTATGCTTTACTTATATATATATATATATATATATATATATATATATATATACAATTATATACAATATATATACAATTTTTTTCTTATGCTTTACTTATATATATATATATATATATATATATATATATATATATATATATATATATATATAAGCGAACCTGTAGCAATTTTGCTTCAGGCGATTTATATTTAAAGCGAGATTTAGAGCGAATTTTACTTGAAATATTTTAGAATTTATGTATTTATTCCACAACAAAGTGAGTTGGGAGTTTATCTAAATCTGAAAGAATAAAAGTTGACGCAAAAAGATTAAATCTAAGTAGTCTAAGCTCTTAATAGGAGTAAACCACTGATTTTCTACTTTAAAAAAGCAAGAAATTGCGCAGCTTATTCTTTTGAAAAATTAAACACCAAAATGTATGCCTTTTAAATGATGAAAATATCATTTTAAACTTATAAAAGAGTAAATTAATGAGTTTAATCCTTACCCAAAGAATAAACACCAAAATTTCTACTTTTTAAAAGTAGATAATGTCGGCATAGCGCATTTCTTACACATAAGAATTATACACGTAATTATTGTACACAATTTAGCATTGGTCAAATTATATATAGATATATTTGACCAATGCTAAATTGTGCACAATAATTACGTGTACAATTCTTATGTGTAAGAAACGCACTATGCCATAATGTCCGTCAGATATTTTAAAAGAGTAGATTAAGTAGACTAGTATTTTATAAACAATAAAGTTAAAAAATTATTCTTTATAAAATTGGAAATTTTACTCCTAGGGGGAAGTATTGTTTAAATATTGGTGCACCTGTGTCTTCACGATTAGCATTATTGTAAGTGAAGAGAATTGCCAATTCTTCTACACAAGCAAGCTAAATAAAAAACCTCAATACTCTCTAACCTCAAAACTCTTACACACAGACAGGCTATCTTTCAATCTCAATCTCCCATAACCTCCAAATTCTGATACACAGACAGGGCAATCCAAACCTGAAGAATTTGGAGATTATAAACATTAACCTTTGAATTTTATCCATTTGTGTATAAGAATTTGGAGGTTATGGGATATTTAGCTATAAACTATGTCTGTCTGTGTACAAGAGATCGAAGGTTATAAGGAATCGCCGTTTTAGGTTTGGCTTATCTGTATATAAGCGTTTGGAAGGGATGGGATATTGAGTTTTAAACTAGGCCTGTTTGCGTATAAGAATTGGGAGGTTATGAAATATTGGCGTTTTAGGTTTTACTTATCTGTGTATAACAGTTTGAAGGTTAGGGGGTATTGAGGTTTTTGATTCAGCCGGCTTGTGTACAAGAATTTTCAATACTCTTCACTCCTCATTTTACATATCATAATGCTCATCGTGATGACACAGGTGCACCTATATTGAAACAAAACGTCCCCCAGGAGTAAAAATTCCAATTTTGTATTGTTAATTTAGTGTTTAATCTTTCAAAAGCATTAGCGTCTCACTTTCTAGTTTTTTAAGGTGATGCTAAAGCCGCCTGTCACCAATAATACGAGGATCCACTTTTCTCATTTCATTTTCAATTTTGAGTAAATATCTCTATGAAAAGTTGTTGTTCCAACCAAAAAGATCAACTTTTCATAGAGATATTTTCTTAAAATTGAAAAATGAATCAAAAACGTGGTTCCTCGTATTTACTAATAACACGGGGTTTAACATCACCTTAAAGTAGAAAATCGGTAGTTTATTCTTATTGAAAGATTAAACTACTTAGTTTAATCTTTTTTGCGTCTACTTTTATTCTTTTAGGTTTAGAGTGTAAGTTTGTCGTATGTCATCTTATGGTTTCTATATATATTGTAAGATGACATACGATAAACTTACACTCTACTTACATAAATAAATAAATAAACTTACATAAATTCTAAAATATTTCAAGTAAAATTCGTTTTAAATCTTGTTCTAAATATACATCGCTTGAAGCAAAATTGCTACAGGTTCGTTTAATGAAACGTTGCGCTTTACAGGCTATTATAGAGGCAATTTGCTACGGAGCAACGGCACGAGTGCAATAGCAGGAAACTGTTGCAGGTTATATTAATGAGAAACAAGAGAAAACTACGTAGTTATATATCTCTATATTGGAAACTGGTATAGCCGCACGGAGCGGCGCATACAAGCGTCGAATGTGAGCGCATCAAAATGTCGAGCATATGCAATGGAAGGAAATCGCGTTATTCGGAAATTGGCCGCCTTGCGCCGTTCAGTGGCAAAATAGGAAGGCCAACGAGCGAGAACGAGTGAGCGAGGGAGTTGGGATAGGGCATAAAAGAGAGAAGGAGAAAGAAGGACGCGACATAACGCACGGTGGGTCTGAAGCACCTTCAACCCGAAAGTTATACCACATGATATTTTTTTTATATGAAAGTAGGACCTGTCATAAGAATTTTAAGCCCAAAATCCAAATTTTTTGTCGGGCCCTTTTTAAATAAACGGAATTTAAGTATTTAAAATACTAAAACAAACAAATGCACGCATGAGAACGTTTAGAAATTGAAAATAATATATATATATATATATATATATATATATATATATATATATATATATATATATATATACTCTTTTACAATATTCCTACAATCTGCTGATGTAACATAGATATATTAGACATAATATAAGAATAAATTTATAATCTAGATCAGGAAACGAATACTAAAAAATGAGAATTACGCTCTACCCGAAAGAAATATGCGAGGAAATATCATCAATATGTTTCATGTATGCGTGTTGTAATAAAGTATTCATTAACAGTTTATATTTACCATAATCGAATATGTGACAGAAAGACGTGGAATTGTTAACAAGCGCCTAAAATTTGTATGTCTATACAATCTAGTGAAAATGCCGAAAAATCGGAGATTCGTCGACGTCTAACCTACAAAGAAAGTAACCCGACAAAGAAATTTCAAGATTCAGGGTTGAAAAAACTGTTTATACTTGGTATTGCACAAGGGATTCAAGCAGAGTATGAAAATGTGGCGCAGTTATGGAAAGCTATACAAATAAACAACTTTGACGGAACAGTTGCTACTGATATAAAACTTGCCAATATTATGGCGGGCCTAATGTCTTCCAGCAGTACCTATCCCTGCATATGGTGCTTTATTTCTAACAAGGAACTTAGTAATATTGGTACTATGAGAACAATTGGTAGTATAACAAAATATTATAATGAATGGTATAATGCAGGATAAAAGAAAGAAATGGCTACATTTTATATAAATTGTTTACACCCTCCAATTTTTTATGGCGTTGAAGAGAAACTTATTTTAGATATAATTTCGCCACCAGAACTACATCTTTTACTAGGAGTGGTAAACGGAATATTCAATCACATGCTCAAAGATTTTAATGAGGCAACTTTAGCATGGGCAAAGTCTTGTAACGTTGAACGTGAATTGACTCATGGAGGCCCGAGCTTTAATGGCAACTCATGCAAAAAGCTGCTAGACAAACTTGACGATCTACGCAGAACGTGTCATATAGGTTGCCTAAAATATGTGCAAACTCTACAAGATTTTCAATCGGTTGTGCATGCGTGTTTCGGAAAAAATTTAGATCCAAAATTCAAGAAGTATATTGAAAATTTTAAAAAAGCTATTTGGATCTAGAAATACGTGTAACACCCAAAGTTCACGCGGTATTTCATCACGTCGCCCAGTTTTGTGAGAAGCATCAGTTAGGATTAGGAGTGTTCACTGAGCAACCGATGGAATCGGTACATTTTGATTTTAAATCTTTCTGGCAGAAGCACAAAGTTCATCCTAATCATCCAGAATATCGGAATCGCTTGTTGCGAGCTATTTGTGAATTCAATGGTCTTCACGTATGAAAATACTTTATTTTTGTACAGTTTATTATAAATTTTAAGAAAATATACATTCATAGATTGTTTTAATAAATACATGTACTTAGTTGTCTTTATAATAAAACCTGGTATTAAAAAAATCTCCATAAAATTGGTATTAATAGAATTAGATGATTTTAATTATTTTTTGTCGCTTTACTTGCAGTGGAATTCACGTTTGATTGTAGCAAAGGTATTAATATTTTTCAAAATACATTCAAATATTTTCAGTACATCGAAATACCAAAATAAAAATAAAATAAAATGATTAAACTAATTTTTTATGTCATTAAAAAGGTTTTAAAGTGTACAATCTCTCATTTTGACATTTTAAACACTAAAACTTAATTTATTTAAAAAGAGCCCGACAAAAAATTTTTATTTTGAGCTTAAAATTCTTAAGAGGGGTCCTACTTTCATATACAAAAAAAATTCTCATGTGGTATAACTTTCGGGTTGATGGTGCTTCAGACCCACCGTGAACGGCTAATGATATGTAAAAAGTCAGAGAAAGAAGAAAATAACGTATTGAGCTATAAAATATAAGAATAAAACTGAGAAAAGAGTGAAAACGTGACAAATAATAAAAAGATTTTTCGGCAAAAAAATTTGACATATAAAATTGTTTAGAATTCTTGCTTCTGGAAAAATTTTGGAAATAAAATAAGAATTTTTTTTATCTATGTAGACATGAGATATTCAGTTTTACATGCAAGCTAAACACCTTAGATGCTTCGGTATGAGGCCACTCTTGATTTATGTGCACATTATAAAGTCTTATTATTTGTATAGTTATAAATTATGATCCACTATATACAATGTGAATCAACCAGAAAACATATATAATTACGCATTGCTGCAAAGCTAATTAATGATTTTTTAATAGCTAATTATTTTAATTTATGTTTAATAAAATATTCTTATCGAATGAATTATATAGTCTTGTGCAGCAAGTAAATTATTAGCTTGAAAGTTGCCGATATATATTCCTGCTTTTTAAACAATTTTATTTTTAAATAATTTAAAACATAACGCAATTTGCAGAATAAACACTTTTACCACTATATACATAACGTCACGTGAGAATTAAGGTCATACTCCGAGATTTCATCGAGCAATTATTAATTCACATTTATATATACTTTCGTAAATATGTGTACGAGAATGCCGAGCAATTTCAGCTCTTTGTTTAATTTATTATGATGCACTGTTTGTGGTAAAGCACCATCGCGCATTCATTAAGTCCTAGTAAAATACAACTTCACCGCGTTGAAATATTGTATACAGGATCTTATCAAATCATTTTGAAATTTTGAAATTTATACCATAACTGGGATATCATATATGAATGGAAAATACTTTCATTTTATGACCTAATATTCACACGCGAATTTCACTGTAATTTTATCATATCATATACTATTACATATAGAAATTTACCTAACGTAATTATAACGTTATCGACGCTTACTGCATGCTCTGCCGATAGTCGCCGTCATTATTGTTATAATAGAGTATTTATATTAGCCTTTTGTCTAAACTAATTAACTAAATATATATATTTTATCAATCATTTAGACATTTAATAAATAAGAATAACGAAATAATTATTGTGATGCTTAAAATAGTATACATGTATTTATTATACATGTATAATATATTTATTTATTATACCTATATGTTATCATATATTTTATAGCATTAGCATTACAAAACCTCTATAAATAATAAACCGAATTTGATACAAGATTAAAAAGAAAAATGCAAAAGCAGACATTTAGATACTTCAAGTGAGCTACGAGAATAGCAAGAAAGACTGCAGAATAGCATCTAAGGCTCGACGTCTAGAAGCTTACGCCAATTTCGCAGTGAAGACTGGAGTACCCTTTTTCGATTCGAGAGTCGCGTCCTCAAGGTAGCTGGCGCTAAATCTCATTGAAGCACGAATTTCACCTCGGTGGCACATCGTGGTGCGGTCCTTCCTTCTCCCGCGGACAGCGCGAAGAATTACGCGAAAAGAAGATTATATGCATACAGTCAGTACAGAGAGAAACTACTCTCAAGCGATTCAAAACGCAGGCGCGCGCACTGACGTAAGAGATTGTATCTCTCTTTTCATCAAGTCCGAAAATTTCATCGGGAGTTGGGCAGTCGATCACGATGCGAAGCGTGTAGGTTTTACTCCCTTTTTTTGCTGCCCGCTTGATGCACTCGCGTGAGGCATTTTCAGCAAACTTTTTGCGTCCGAGCTTATTTTAGTTTGCCCGACTACAGAGAGAACGTTGAACGTTAACACGCAATCGGAGTGGTCTTTAATTTGTTTTGCAGAAATAGAAGGAGCGTTAATTGCGATTGTGGTAAGTATTTAGCAGTGGTCTTTTTCATTATTGTTATAAATAGCACTCTTTATAGTATTAGATTTTTAGAATTAAATTGGATAGATCGTTTGAAATAATGAAAAAGACCTTTTAACTTTATTGTTATATAAGTAGCTCAGAATTAACAGTTTTGTTTTCTGATTTTGAAATGATAACAGATTTTTAAATTCAATTCCTAATTTTTTATAAAGGAGGATGCCCACAGATTTATATTATTTTATCCGTTGAAGAGGAGTGAATTAAGAAACATATTGACCCATCTATGTGCGGGGAACTTTATACATTGCTTTAAATGGAACAAATCCATATATATATATATATATATATATATATATATATATATATATATATATTTTTTTTTTTAAGCTGTCCCCACACTTATGGGGGTCAATTTTTTTGGAAATTCATACTTAAATAAGCTTTAAACGATGGTGGTGGTCGCATGAGTTCCCTGAAGGTAGTCACGGGCATCCTCCGTATATTATTTAATAAATTCCTATACAACATAATTTTCATAATCCACAATAGATAGTCAAAACATTCTATTCTAAAACCATACGTGAAAAAGTTAAAATTTCATATTAATAAAATACTATCAAACTGTCACCAAATTTCAATTAACTCTAGGAAATTCAATTATAAAATTATAGTAAGCGACCTCATTATATTCTACGCGTGCGCATACTCCAATCATCATAAATACATCAACGCTCTTTAATACATTACTCCGTGCACGTGTGAAATAATTAAAAAACGTTATATCCCTCGCTGTAAAAGAAGAAATCCGCATCTCCATAAGACTCGTGCGCGATGTGCCGCACAAATCTCGACTCTCCCCAACTATTTGCATAAAATTCAGCGCAGCCCTAAACTCCGGATAATACCACGCGTTCTCCCAAATACACACACACACACACATGCGCGGTACACACATAATAAATATATAGATTTTTCGCGGTGCGTCTTAATACCCGGGCTCTCGCCAAGCCTACATCGATGTTCAGCGACGACACGCGTGCACACACATACATTTGCAGAGAACAGCGCATCGCTCGCTCTTCAAAATACATACACATACACACACACACACACACACACACACGGAAACTTACACATGTATGCATTCCACGCGTCATCCGGCGATGGCCCCGTTTTCCGCTGCACCCCCGCAAAAGCTCGTCACTCACCCACCCCCACCCCTCGCCTTCTCGTAACCTTCCTCTCTCCCTCTCTCTCGTAATCTTCCTCCCTCCCTCTCTCGCTCTCTCTCTCTCCCTTCCTCAGCAGTTCCGAGGTCGCGCTGGCGCCACCTAGCGCACCCCGAGCAAAGGAAAACTCCCAGTGGCGGTAACAGCAGCAGCAACAGTAGTAGCAGATGCAGCGGCAGTGGCTCTAGTCGGCGGTGCTCGATAAATCCCGATTGGAGCTGCGGCTGCCGGTATACTAGGCGCGCAGAGCTTGATCGACCGAGGCGAAAGCTCACCAGTAGATAAAGTCGAGAGTGGTAATAGAGTAACGGAGAGACAGAGAAAGGGGGAAAGAGAGAGAGAGAGAGTATAGGAGAGGAAGATAGAAATAGTGTAGCGAGCGACCCTGCGACGATAATCGATATATAGTACGCTCGAGCGAGCTTTGTGTAAATATTCTCAGGAGGGACGTAGAGAGCGAGAGTGAGAGAGAGAGAGAGAGAGAGAGAGAGAGAGAGAGACGCTGGTGTGTGTGCGTTCGCCTGTCTCTCTATAATGCTGATGGACGTGCAAGAACGACTTGGGGAATATGGAGCGGATTGGGGCGACTTGCGGAGTGCTTGCTTGTTTTTTCTTTTTCGTTCGCTCGCTCGTTTCGCTTACCATTCGATTATCTGCTTTTAACCGTGATGCTGAGCGTTTTTTTCTCTCGCAAATGTCCTTTGGTTTGATGGCCTACGCGGGATTGAGTGGCGATGCTTTATTTTAACGAGCGCTTGCGTAGCACACAGTTCGGGGAACTGATTAATTTGTCGAGTGCTCACTGATACGCACATAGAGGTGGACTGAGGTAGTAAATTACAGGGGCGTTCTGCTTCTCTTGATGGGTGCTATTTCATCCATAGCATGGATTGGACTTTTTTTCGAATGATTTAGTTTCAAGAACAGCATAAATTTAGCTTCCAATTTTATGTCGCCGGAAACTTTGAAAAATCAATGTTTTAAAATAAGCACGGCTTTGTTCATAAATTAAATATCAGTTAGTCTTCCAATTAATTTATTAATTCTTATTAAAAAGTGACTAAAATTCATACCCATCTTAAAATGTACATTTAACTATTTAAGTAGAAACTGACTAGATGTGGTCAGACATTCACATTTGTAATTATTAATATGATAAAAATATAATATGCTAATATAATCACTATATTAAATACTTATATTAAATATTATTGTACAGTGCTTATTTTGCAACGCAACATTCAACTGGATTTAAAAAGATTTTTTAAGTTGTTTATTTACCTTGGATTCTAAGAGCCTTAATTAATGTACATGAAGCTTTCATGTAAATCCGTAAACTTAGACTGGGAATGTAAGCCGTCCCATTTCTTAATTAGGTTAATTATTATTATGAGTTTTATTATCGTTATAACAATATAATATCTGTCTAATACTTGTTTTTCTTGAAAAATAAATAAAATAAATGACAAATTAAATTTATATTTATCGTACACAGAAAACGAACTGTAATAATTAAGTGAGTAGATACACTGAATGTAAATACGAACAAAATAATTTGGATAAATCAAATAAAACGGAGTACATTATTTGTTTAATTTGGCTATAAGGATCTGTGTGTACATGCGTTGGTAAACATTTTAACTATGATCCAATTGAAATTTGCAGTTCTAATATTATCTTCAATTATCCAATCTATGCTTGAGATAATTTATATAATTTAAAATAATAACTAATTTTTTTATTTATTTTACGATATTTAAGCCAGATAAAAAATTATAAATCACGACAATGCAAAATAAATGAAGTATTGTATACTATCTCTCTCGTAATTAAATTTTCATTAAATTCATAAATTATAAAAAAATTCTAACTAATACGAAACAATGAGTAAGGACAAACACGACTTAAATAATTCAGTATACGCAAGCACTTTTTAATTACTGCTGTATGCGTACGACGGAAAACCCAGACTAGAAAGCTCTAAAAAGCTCCGACAATGTTTTCCCCAAAGCGAAATCATATTTAAATTCCTACACATTCCCCCTCTAAACAACTAAAAGCAAAAAATCGCGGTTCCCCATACGGACACGTACAGAAGCAGGCGGATTTATCTTCCCCTCAATTCTCAATTCTCCCTCTTACCAAACGCATGACTGGGGACATTTACTATTTTTGTTTGCATATAGGGGACAGAGTCAATTTTGAATACAAATTATCACAGTTTCAGTAAAAATTGTCATATATTCTTATAAGGGGAGACCACGGTGTTCGGGTCTCGGGTTTTGACGAAACTTTGGGCATCGACTTTTGGAACCTAAAAATGAAGCGCAGTACCCGTAGCTTTATCGAATGGGGCTTTAAATTTGAGATAGAGCCAAAACACATTAGCATTGCTCATATGGGCAATGCTGCAAATCTAATATATATATAGATATACTATCAACGTTAATGAAATGCGCCGTATCTATCACAAAGGCCCATTGGATGAAACCACGAGTATTGGGCTTTATTTTTAGGTATTAGAAAACGATCCCTAAAGTTTCATCAGTATGCGCCAGTAATCCGTAGCCCAAACTTCGTGGTCCCCCCTTGTTAGTAAAAATCAATATTCGGTTGTCAATTTTTAATTTTTATATGTCAATTTTTACTAAAAATATGGTGCAATTTCTCTCACGAGAAAAGTTCATAACCATACGAAATTATTTTTTTATGAGGTTTCCGGAGATGCTTTATAAGACTTAATAAATCTATATTTACCAATCGGCTCTTGATTTTGGGATATATGCCATTGTATGTAGGGTAGTGACCCCAGTAGCCGGCCTTCTAAGGAAAAACTTGTATTCAAGCTATTACAAAAAATTCAGAAACATATTTGTTAATATATTACCGGTTCTATTACATTTTAAATGTATTCTAGTTTTTGATAAAATGGTTATTCTTGCTTAAAATATTTACAGGATAATTATATTATGTGTTTTAATAAAATATGACGTAAGCGCTAGTAGTCGGCCACTAGAATCTAGTACTCGGTCACTTGATTGCTAGTAGTCGACCAGGACAATTTAAGGCAATACATCTCGCTTTAAAAACATTGTTTATTCATTTTAATAGTTCTATGATTTAAGTTCAGCTATAAAAGATTGAATAAATATGAAATGAATCAAATTAAATATTAATTAATCGTAATGATCATTACAATTAAAAGTGCCTTTGGATATGGGTTACCGACCAGGCCCGGCCGACAACTAAAATTCGGCAAATATTAAAAAATTTCTAGTAGTCGACCACCTGTAAGCACATATCGATAAAGATATATCGAAAACAAGTTTTTTTTTTTTTTTTTTTTTTATTATTATTTAACGTCGCCATGTTTGTGCTTCCATGTGGTGCTAATCGACGACGGGGGTCTGCGGTGTGTTTGTAAACAAAGCACATGTAATTTTTACAGAGGTGCTTGTATCAATCGGCAGAGACTAGGATTCGAACCCGGGTCACCGGCGTGGGAATCCGACACTCTACCGACTGAGCCGCCGCAGGCCCCTGAAAACAAGTTTTATTTTATGGTTCTTGAACTGTTTTAACGTCAGAATTAAATGTTTAAATGACATAGATCATTAAAAAATCATTAACCTAGCGATATTTTGTCTACGGGTTTATTTATTAAAAGAAAATAGTCAAAGTGGCCGACTACTGGGGTCACTACCCTATCATACATAATGTACATTACTATATAGTAAATAATGGTACATCTACTTTTGATCGTTACTCTGTAACTACTTGTAATAGAAATATAATAATAAAAGTAGATAGAAAGAGCCTTATTTGAGAATGTATGAAAATTCGAAGATTTGCCATTTTTTATATTCGGTGTTTTTTCATGAATTTTCCGTCACGATTTTTGATTATTCCTTAATTTTAGAATATATATGGGCAAATCCTTAAATCGTGATTACTGCGATTCTATCACTTATATCGCTAGTAAACCTTGCCTATGATTTTTAAAAATTCTGAAAAAAATTCAGTTATTTACTTTAAATTGTACTTTATTAAAATACAATAAATAAATTTGTTAGAAGAAGTTTCTGTGAAAGTAATTATAATTATAGCTGACAATATAGTAAAAAACTGAGTAAAATTATCGTTCCCCGAATTATAAAAGTAAACGTCCACGACCGTTATTTGAAATTATAACAAGTACTGGCCACAACCAGATATGCTGTATTTTTTTTATGGCTATCGTTTGATCTTGATATTGTATAGAACTCCTCCAAAGGACAAAAGTGTGCCTTTTAAGGCGGTTCGAGCGGCATGGTCTCATAAAAAGTAACAATTTGGTAAATACGTAGCTGATTAATGTCTAATTCGAACATAATCCTGCTATGCTGTACTACAGGTAGTACTGCAAATATATTTATAAAAAAAATAATAATTTTTTTACTTATTATTAACAAAATAAAACATATTTTGTAAAGATAGAGAGAAAATTTTGCAATTTTCTTATTATATAAATAATTATTTTTTAAGGGGGCAGGCCTGGGTTAAAACCAAAATAAAATTTTTTTTACTAGTCCAGGAAACTTTTTATGTTTAAAAGCTATCATGCTGAAAATTATTATGCTACAAATACTTAGTAATATATTAAATTGTACCGTTGTAAAACTTCAAAATCTTGATCTCACACGTCACAATAAACCATTATTTTTAATACGATATTTATTAAAGTTGTCGTTTTCCTCACACGATTGAAGATGACATGGTGAACGAAAATATTTTTTTCGACGGTTATTCGACTTTTTTTGACATTACAAAAAGAGCGAAGCACTTTTTCGTTAAAATATTTTTTATTATTCTTTTTCGGAGACCTAGCCGACTAAAAAAAAATAAAATAAAATTTTTTTAAAAAATTGGTTAGGTCTTCGAAAAAGAATAATAAAAAATATTTTACGAAAAAGTGATTCGATCTTTTTGTACTACATGTCAAAAGGAGTCGAATAACCGTCGAAAAAAATAATTTCGTATTGAAAAATAAATATGGTATTGAAAATGGTGATTTATTGTGACGTGTAGGATCAAGATTTTGAGGCTTTACAACGGTAAAATGTAAGATATTACTAAGTATACATAGCACAAATATTTTCAGAATGATTGCTTTTAAATATAAAGAGTTTTCTGGACTAGTAAAAAAAGAATTCTTTTTTGGGGTTTAACTCAGGCCTGCTTCCTTAAGCTCACTGTAAAAATTTCAAATAATTTAGGAAGATTTTCATAAAGATATATGGTAGTATAAAGAAAATTCATATATTCATATAAACAAAATGTTCTTTCGTTAACAAGCTTCCTAAATGACTCAAAATTTTAGCGGTGTCTAGCTAATATTGTTGTTAACTGATACAAGTGTTTTTAGCTTTCTGCCTTCATTTTCATCTTAGCACTTGAAGATAGATTTGAATATTAATAAGAAATCAAGAAAACAATGATTCTTTAATAATAATATCAGGACCGTCACTTTACATCTGTAACAAGTGCGCGCATCCAGTTTGGCTCATATTCTTTGTGGATACTGTTAGATGTTGATATAGAATAGTCTTTCTGTAAAGGACAAGTATGTGTCTTGAAAAGTAATCGAGTACGATATGTCAAATATTATCAAAATTATTTGATAAGAAATAAAACTCGTATTATAGCTCTTTCTGTATATTTTATTTTATTTTTTATTCTAAAAAAATCACGTTCTTAGTGAATACAATATTTGATACTAAAAAAAATGTAATCATGGATAGTTTATATTTTAGTACCATAAACTATAAGTATTATACTAATGGTAAAGATACTCTTCTATTGGCAAAGAAAACTACCACCGCGGGAGTGGTGGTGCTAAATGTATATTCCTACCCGCCATGTTTGGTAATTTAACACGGGATTCTATATCGATATATATGTTGAAAATGGCCGATGGGAATACACAGCACCATAGGGCGCATGCTAAATTTAAACTCCCATTAGTAAAGAATATATAAAATATAGTAACAACACTACAAAATTTTTGTTTATTACACTGCAATATTTAGTTTTAATTATTAAATAATTTAATTGAACTAAAAATGAGCTATATTTCTTAGTAAATAGTAGGTACTATATTTATTGTAAAGCAATAAAAAATATTACATTCATTTCAATAAATTAATAGTATATTTTATCCAATTTATTTGTAACAGTGACTATAGCTTTTAGTATTAAAAAAAATAGAATAGTTAATACTTATTTTTCCAGTTACGTTTACATACTATAATTTAACGGTAACATTACCACAAATCGTTAGTTGCAACAAAATTGCACTAAATGTTTTAGTACTTTTTTACCAACGCTTACTAATACAATTTTTTCGGTGATAATGATTCTCCTCGTCAGTGTGTGATGCCTACTCTGCATTATGGGTCTGCGTGCAAACTTGTCATACGAGGCAAGGATTTCAGGGGTCAAAGGTCCGCGCTGCTAATCTGCCTCTTGATCCAGGACTATAGCTGGCCATCAGCGCTCGATGCCGCTTTAATAGAGAGCAGATAGGAGAGGAGTACAGATCAAGCGGGCAAAAGCGATAATAACTCGGTCGTGCACGGCCGCGCGCTCGCTACATTTCTTAATTAATGCACATAGTGCACCCACAGTACACACGAGTAGGTAGCCTTTAGCGAACCGAGGCAGTGGCAGCAGTAGCGGCAGCGAAAGCAGCGGCGAACTTGCTTGATTGGTTTAATCATCGGCCTGAATTATTTAGTGGGTTAGACTCTTCCCGTCTCGCGCGCGTAGTTGCGTCGACGCGTGACGACGATGCCGCTGTTGCTGCTGATAGCGACGTCGACGCGCGGAAATCATCTACGGGTATATGCGTATGTGTAAGGTCAAACTTGACTCTATACTGCCTGCGCCGCGCCCGGTGTCTATAGATATGCATATCGCGTAGCTGGGCGCATCGAAAGCTCGCTTGATTAGTTAGCTAGATTTATTTTACATTAAGCTGTACGTCCCGGAGCTCGACAAAGGGGCAAGTTAATTTTGTATCCATTTATTTGTGATGCTCTTCAAGGGTTGCATCGGCAGGGCTGCTGCTCTGCTGCTCGAGATGTTTAACGAAGTTTTTATGCTCATGCGTGTGCTTGTCAACGACTTTACTGGGAAATATAGGTTTGTTAAGATGGATGAAGTGGTACTTTGTGGCTGATAAAACCGAGTTGCATTAATAATATGTTGCATTTTTAATATAATTTAAACATATTATCGTTATGTACACTGGCAAAAATTTGTAGTATCGATTACCAAAAATGTACTAGAATTTCTAGTGCAAAGAGGGTACAACTAAATGTTTTTAGTAACTTTAATTAAAAAAAATTGTAACGTATGATATTTTTTAGTAAAGAAAGAACGTTAGACTTACGATATTCTTTACTATAACTAAAAAGTTTAATAAAGTTCATGCAAAGTTAAATTTAAGAACATAATTTTTTTTGTACTAAACGCATTTATTGAGTATAATAAAAAAAAATAGCAAACTGTACTAGAAAGTTGGATGAGTTTCACTAGAGTATTTAGTAACTGTTGTCAATATCTTTTTTCTACAATATTTATTTTTCTGTTTTAGTAATAATAGATTAGAAATCAAAGTAATGTTGTCTTGAAAATATGAATATATTTATGAGTCATTCAAAACAAATTTTAAAAATCCGTGCGCACTCGAATCTCCGTTACTTGCTGCCGATTTTTTATATGAAAGTACCTAATGAAAAGCAGCTCTGAAAAAAAACTTCAGTCCCGAAAATCCCCTATGCGATCCAGTAGAGTGTTCTAAATTTCTTTCATTGGTGATTTCATATAAAATATCGGCGGTAAGTAACAGAGACTCGAGTGCGTACAGATTTGTAATGAAGAAAGTATAGGTTAAAAAATTACGAGTATAACATCCTCTGTCATACTTTATAAATTTATGCATTATTTTATCAAAAACGTCAAAAATAAATTGTTTTATATACTTTCTACTATACTACGTTAGTTAATAAAATGGAATTATTTTATAACCATGACTGGTATATATTATTATATTTTAAATGCTCGTATCTGTGTATCTGCTTGTGTATATACAAACGCGTGCGTGTATATGTATGTATGTGCACGCGCATATGTGTAAATGTCATGTTAAACTTTATTAATATAAAAATATTTCATATTTTTTAAATGCGCGTAATTCCCTGATGTAAGATCTGTATTTGAATATATCCACTTTTGTGTAACCTTGGCATGTTTTAATTATCAATTATCACCCAAAAAGCTTCGCTATTTTTATTATTTTTTTTCTGAAATTAAATCCAAAGTTTACACTTTTGCTAATAATCACCCATTTAACGTAGACAGTCAACTATCTTTTTTATAAAAATTTTAAACGGATTGACTTGAAAATTTTAATAAATGTTCAAAACATCACTTTTTAAAATAGAACGACACAAAATTAAGATATTTAAAAAAAGTGCATTTAATGTATAATAATATTATTTACAATTAGTTAACACCCGTATTATACCCGTATTATATTATATATAGTATCAAATTTCGTACTAAACCAATATATTTTTGACTCATTTTTTCAAAATTATGTTTCGCTCATTTTTAAGACAATCATATTCTGAATATTTACTGAAAGTTTCGAGTAAATCCGTTAAAAAATACGTCTGCAATCATGCCCCGTATGAATGTTAATGCTTGAATTCTCATTCGAGTGGCTTAAATTATTATGCACCAGCAAAATGAGATAAATGATTTCCTTACCTCTTAAAATACCTTAAAAGAAACCTATTTTATGTGAAAATTTTTGTACTGTCCACCAAACAAATGAAATTAATTGTTGTCAATCGTTAAACATTCATATTGCTTTTTTTTCAAGTTTTTTTTAATAATGGCTTGTCTTTGTCCTTTTAAATGCAAAAATATATAGATAGGACATTAACACCTAAATCGACAAATTTTTAAAGGCAGTAATATTTATGTTTAATTAATTATTTATAAAAATTACCGTGAAAAGCTTCAGAAACACGAAATATCTAGATTATACCGTAGAATCAATCTTGGTGTATAGTAATAATTAACGTTACTCATGATTATGTTTGCCCGAAGTCTCAGGTTTACTACGATTTTTATGGTAATTTTTATTACAGATTTTCTCTCTGCACATTTTAATACAAAGTAACTAGCTGATTTAAATCTGGTTTCAGTTTAGTATATTGATTTAGGTTGATTTTTTAAAAATTACTCCCAGATATCATTGCAATGTCGAAACGAATTGACGTTACTATAGATTTTTAAAACATAATTTTTATAAATTTGACTATCGTTTCAAATACACTACTCTATTGAAAAATTCATAATATCTGCATATTTATGGAGTCTATAATTATTTTTAAACAAATTATGTAACTACGCGAATATTATACCCTGATTTTTTTTTTAAATAAAAATTTTAAGCCAGTTAAACAAGAACACCAAAAAACGTTTAGTCCAATAAGAATAAACAACTATCAAGGTTATAAATTTATTAAATTTGTCGAAGATGACACATTAAGTTGATGTATGGTTCGATGATCTATCATTGCAGAATGATCTCGTGAAAATACACCACGGGATGTTGTCCTACTTTTTTGTGCTCTATAATTAATCTGTAGTAACCCTCCTTTTAGTCTCTTCAATCTCAGAATTCTTATTTTCTCTCATAGTACCTCTATGTTTAAAATTCTTGCTGAAAAATTCTTGGATCGTCGAAAGTCACGATCAAGAAAACTAAAAATAAATACTACATATTTGTTCCAAATATTTTCTCGTGTACCGCGTAGTAAAGTAAAACAGGATTTACTCAAATTAAATATCGAACAAAAGATTTAATTGATTATCACTGAAAACGTAATAAAAATGTTTAAGTTTTTTTTTATTTATATTCGAATAAACTATTAACCTTTTCTCAAACATAATTGATTCGAAAAGAAAATTTGCTTCTTTAATACTATGACAAGGTTTTTCTATCAGTATTATTATAACGAAATTTTATAATTAGAAGTTTAAATTAAATTAAGAAAATATCTATGTATTTTAGTTTAAGAACATGATTTAATATAATTAAGGAAATATTTTAATATAATATTGAAGAGAACGCGGAAATATAAATGATTGTTTCAGAAATAACTAAAAATAATTTTCTACAAATATTTGATTGAACTGCATTCTCTCGAAATAAAAATTAGAGTATATCAAACATCGTGACACTATGGTGCCTCTTGATACAAACCCAAAAAGTATGTAATTAATACTGTAAAAGAAAAACTAATTCAATTTCTTTTTTACATAATAGATGGAGAATTTCTATCCAAGTTTATTTTCAAGCAGTCGGGAGCGAAACAAACATGTCTGGCTTTGCTTATATGTAAATTAAATTATTATAATGACGAATAAAATACAATTTACATAAAAGTATACACCAGTGAGTATATACAGTTAAGTCCGTAGTATACCTGTCTTCAGTAATTTATACTGTATTACATGGCGTTTATGAAACAATGAGATTTACGTAAGCTCAACAAATTCAGACTAAATTTTAATTCTACCTAATTTGATAAAACTTAAAATTTTTTTAACAAACTCAAATTTCACTCGTACATAAAATGTATTTTCATCCGATAAAATGTATACCAAGAACAATTTAATCATGTCCATAACAGTAAAACTGACTATAGAACTTTTTTCATTCTGGTTTACTGGAACGGCAAACCAATTGCTCTTTATTAATTGATATTTTCATACTCTAGACACGTATCACCGATCGCTCGCTGCGATGTCCTGTATTTATCTTGGATAGTTCAGTTGTGGCTATGTACTCACCGAACTTCGTGGCCCACCACCACAGTCCAACCTCTTCGCCTCCTCCTGTCTTTACGACGCATCTGCTCGAGGAGGTCCAGTTTCTCCATGACTATTGTTCTTTGAAACTTTTCTTTCTCACTTTACACTTTGAAACTCGAGATGTGTTTATTTATATCTTTATATTCTTGAATACATTCCACTAATTGTCCAAGGGACTCACTTTTCAATAAATTCTAATAATTGCAATGTTTATTGAGGTAAGAATACTCTCGCTAAGACGCAATTTACAGCTGGAAGAACATTTCAACACCCATCGAAGGCGTACGTTAATTGAGTTACCGACTCGAGTGCAAGTCGGATTTATTTGATCACGCGGTTTATTTGGTCTAAAATCGTGTGCGCGCGATTCTCTCACGCGGTCGTCGCCGTTGGTAGCGTAATTTATTTTTACACTACGTGCTTCGCTATGTACATCGTTACATTTTTGATGGTGGAGTTACTCGAGTCTCCTTAAATTTGTTTAGGTATTTCCTACTGATCGGACTACTGGCTTCCGCAAATATCCTATCTAGTTTCATCCGGCATCGCAACTGCTTTGTAATCGAAACAGAATTTTGGCTCTTTGAGCAAATCGGTGGAAGAGACAGTCATTGGGTATTTTCTTTGTCTATTTGTTGCTACTGCTGTCAAATTCCACGTAAGGAAAGAGAAGGGAAGAATTATTGTCTTTATTATGAATCATTCGAATATTTCGCTATATTGACAATATTAGTGAAGTAACAAATATTTTGTCAATCACTTGCACTAAAATATTTAAAGTTCGCGTAAAATAAGATTTCTTATCTTATTAAAATTTCACTATTTTATTACACTTTTTCATGTCTTAAAATAAGCTTTCCTTAAAAAGCAATAAAAGAGATATTATAAGATTGTGTAAGATCAGTTCACATAATTTAAAAAATCGCAACTCCAATTTGTCACTATTCATAAATGTTAATCAGCAACTTTTCGCCGTGAAAATTGACTGTGGTGCCATGTAACAGGTATGCAGACTCATAAATATGCCATTTGTCAGGCTTCCATTCGTCAGCACGAGCACCTGTAAACCTTCGAGCCGCCCTAATTCGTCACTTCGTCGAGTTTTTCGCTCTCGGTCGACAAAACAACGCGCCGCGGCAAGCACGTCAATCCGCTATTCAAGCATCAGCCGGCTATTTGCACAATGCATTAGCACGCGTCGTGCACCTCATTCACGTATATATACAGAGTTGCAAGTCGATCGATTGCCGCCGAATTCGCGGCGCGCACGTGCTGCCTCTCCCTTCTCTGTCTCTCTTCCGGCAAATTAGTCAGAGCCCGCACTCGGAGAGCCACTTGGATTTATCGCTCCCCGCGTGCACCTCGGCCTCAGCACGCACACTTTCATAAACGGCAAGACGGCACTTGCGGAAATGGCCCTTAACTCTTGCGATCCGGGGAGGGCGCGGGCGGCGGTACATTCAGCGAGCAGCAGTGGCAATAGCGACAGCGACAGCAGAAGCAGCAGCAGCAGCAGCGGCGGCCGAGCATCGCGACGCCGAGCACCGGACTGAATTTTCGTATTGTATTTATAGAGGAGAGCTACACGTCCCGCGCGCGCGACAGAGTGAGAGTCGTCGTGTGCGCGCGGATTATTTTGAAACGCCCGCTGATGTGCTTCCTTTCTCACGTGTGTGTCGTACATTGCAAGCGAACGCGAAAGGGAATGAGAGAGAGAGAGAGAGAGAGAGAGATGAGTGTATAACTACACCGCCACTGCTCAACACGCGTTTATATTAGATTTTGCCTCTTGGCGAGGAGCTCGCGCGCGAGCAGCGTTGCAGGCTTCAAGAGTCGCCGCTGGCTGCTCTCTCTTTTCTCTTTTCCTCTTCTACTGCTTCTTCTTTTCTTCCTGCCCTTTCTTTTCTTTCTCCTCCGCGAGGCGTGCAGATGGCCGCCCGGCCGCCCTCGCAAACTGGCACACCGCTATACGCTGCTGCATTCTGTCCTTTCTTCCGTCTCTCTTGCTTCTTATCTCGCACCAGTCGAGCTCTTCATTTCGCTCGCGAGCTTTCTTTTTGTGCCTCTTTGCGCAGCCGCCCGAAGCTAGGTGGCGCAGTTTTGACTGCCTACAGCATCACTTGCTCCCACTTCTTTCTTCCGTAAATTTGACTGCTGCGGGCGCGCGATGTCGTGTGAATCAGGCCGACCGACCTACCCAGGATATGAAGTGCTTCAAATCAATAATAATGTATACATCGTTGGAATAGACGCTATTCTCGATTGTACTGCTTAATTGCAGATAAAGTGAAAAATTAGGTGGATTTAGAGAGCGTGTTAATGTTTAGAATGCAGTATAGCTTACCAATTTTAAAATCAATCCCTAAATTCTAAATACAAAAAACTACATGAGAAACCTTTATAGTTGCAGGCGATTGGTTAATACTTTTATATTTATTCTTAAAACGCAACATACACCTTCAATTATTAATTAAAAAAAATTCTCTTGAATCAGCAAACAAATTATTTTAAATAGCAACTACTTTGTAAATTGAAATGGGTTTTCTATGTATATAATAAAGGACTTTTCACTATTTAGTAAGGCTTAAAAATGCTTAGTTCCCTTAGACTTCCCTAAACCCATTCGCTGATTTTTGTTTAATGGCCAAATTCATTTTCAGAAAATTCCTTTAGATAATTATTTAAGATAATTTTTCTGCCTTAAAATTTATCACACAAGTTCTACACACATACAATATCCTACAATACGAAAATTCTAAATATTTATATCAAGTTTAAAGCACGAAAATAAGCTAAAATATAATTTTACATAAGTTCGAACCATTGAAACTTCATTTTACCGATATTAACTTTAATTCTCCTACTTTAAACTTGATGAAACCTTACAATGTTGATATTGTAAGAAATTGTATGGTTGTAGAGCTTGTGTGAAAAATTTCAAGACAATAAGTTGAAAGTTAGTTCAGATACCTTATGGTAAGTGAATTTGGCCATAGAACAAAAATCATCGAATGGACTTGGGGAGGTCTAAGGGAAATAAGCATGTTTAAACATTACTACTTTCGGCTTACTAAGGTGTTACTTTTTAAATTAAATTGTTTTGCAGGTTATAAAACAATATTTCAATTAAATTTTTAAGCTGTATGTATGTTATGACTTAATTAATGTTATGCGCATATACGAGTACCAATTGTTATGTTACTTCCTGTTAATCATGTTACACAGTAAAAAGAATTCAAGTTCTTCCTATATGTTTTTTAATTTTGCAAATATTGTAAAAATTCAAAAAGTTTAATAATGAACTATACACCATGATTTATATACCATAATTTATATGAATTGACTGTTAACTGAACATTAGTTTGACTATTATAAAATGTATACAGATAAAACAGCAGTTACTATGGTCACGAATCCAAATAAACGAAGACCAGCTAACTTTAAGATTTCGTTTACGTCAATTCTTGTAATATCTTTTAAAGCAAGAAGTATTAAGATTGGTGGTCGTGACGTCATTGCCCTACTCTTTGCTTCAATCTTGGGCCTAATAGCCAATCAGATGCAGAATACAGTAGAAGACCTAGTTGGTCTCCTACTGTGCACTGTATCTGATTGGCTGTTAGGCCAATATGGAAGCAAGGAGTAAGGCCATGACGTCATGACCACCGATTCCAATACTCTGCTTATTTTTATTTATGTTTACTTTTCCAAATGAATATGAGAAAATAAATATAAAATCTTGTACTCATTCTTTAAAACATTAAGTTGTGTCAGGTAACCCATTATTTCCTAAGCGACGATGTGAATTTCTATTACAATTAACAATGAAATATAAAATTTCTGAAAGAGAAATTTGTTACTTTTTTGACTTTGTAGACAAGTTTCCGAAAATTTTCACCCGAAATTAAATATTACTGTACAATGTAGGCAAACGTTTACATTTCTTCAAACATATTTTATTTATTTTGAGTAAGTGCTTACGAAGTAATGGGCTAAGACTTTAAAATTGGGCTAAAAAAAACTTTTTCCTCTCCCGGCAATAATGCATTTGGTAGAAATCATAAGCCGATTTATAATGCATATTGAATTTTTGAAATTTAACTACAGTTATAAAAGTTATAGTGTTCTAAATTGTCTTTATGACGTCACGATCGTCACGTCATAAAGACAATTTAGAACGCTATAACTTTTATGATCATATCGATGGCCTTTACGAAGACTAGCACGTTAGAAAATTTGCCACGAAAAATAGCATATTTGGCGATTTTCTGCCGCCTGATTTTTTCAGGCTACTTTTATTTATTCGGGTAGCCTGATTTTCGCGGGTAATCCGATAATTTTTTGAGTATCAAAAAGGTCTAGTAACCGACCCGAATTCGATCAAAAAGCATCAACCCGATTCGCCGAGAGTTTATCAGTACAACTTAAATTTACATATTTAAATTGTGTTAGTCTTCGTTGGAGAACGACGAATTTATTGTACTAGTCTTCGTGGGAGAACGGCGAATTGTGATAGTCTTCGTGAAAGAATGGCGAATTGTATTAGTCTTCGTCCGAGAACGACGAATTGTGCTAGTCTTCGTAGAAGAACGGCGAATTGTGCTAGTCTTCGTGGGAGAATGGCGAAATATGCTAGTCTTCGTGGCAGATTTCCAAATGTGCTACTCTTCGTGGCAAGTGCTGAAATGTTCTACTCTTCGTGGCATTTTGAAATGTGCTAGTCTTCGTCAGGGCCGTTGATATTGGTTTAAAAATTTCAAGAATCTGCAAAGAAAATATGCTACAATCTATTCAAATATGCTGTTGAATAAAAATTATTTTTAACGTAATTGTATGAATCTCGAATTGTAAAATATGATTATTTCTTTTAAAAAGATACAACACTCGTGTAACTGAAGACAATGTAGTTTACAATAACTGTGCACTTTCGACACATCGATAGTACTACCGTTAATTGAAAATTATGTAACTAGCCTATGAAATCAAACTACAAGCACAGCTTCATTCCCCGGTGCTTCAAAACTACTTCCAGAGCTTGATGAAAATCTATACCTTATGACTAAACTCTCCTTGTTACACAAACAAGAATTAGAAAGTTCTTAAATTAAATAATGCAATCGCATTGTTATGCGCATTAGTGAGAACACTATTTAGTACCTTTTTTTATTGATACAACGATATTTACCGGTATTACGGAATTAAAAATGCAAATTAGCATATAGACATTATATATTTGTAGAAACAAAAATCTCGACACACCATTACTGGTACACATGTCTCATAAATAGTATTATTGTAATTATTAAATTTTAAAGATTGTATAGATATATGTATCTATTCTTGCAAATGAAAATCACCTGTAAATATATGTACTCGTCACAGAAAATCCGATTGGTTTTTTCTATTTATGTTTAATTACTGTCCCGTCGTTGACTTTTAAATACTGTAGTCTGTATTATTCTAGAAACTTGTTAAATATCTTTTCAGTCTTTCGTTTTCATGTTCCCTTAAGGAGGCAGGCCTGGGTTAAACCCAAATAAAGACTTTCTTTTACGAGCCCAGCGAAGTTATATGTTTAAAATCAGTTATTCTGAACATTTTTATGTTATAAATACACAATAATAGCTTAAATTTTACCGTTGAACAACCTCAAAATCTTGATCCTACATGTCACAATAAATCATTATTTTCAATGCCATATTTATTAAAGGAACTTTGTTCCTCACACGATTCCAGGTAACATAATGAACGAAAAATTTTTTTCGATGTTTATTCGACTTCTTTTGACATTTATTACAAAAAGAGCGGAGCATTTTATCGTTAAATTCTTTTTTTTTCAGAGATCCAATCGATTTTTTAAAAAGAAAATTTTAATATTTTTAAACAATTAATTAGATCTACAAAAAGGAATAATAAGAAAATGATTGAAAAAGTGCTTTGCTCATTTTGTAATACATGTCAAAAAGAGTTGAATAAATGTCGAAAAAAAATTTCCGTTCATCATGTGACCTAGAATCGTGTGAGGAACCAAGTTCTTTTAATAAATATGGTATTGAAAATAGTGATTTACTGTGACATGCAGGATCAAGATTTTGAGGTTTTATAACAGTAAACTTTAAGATATTAGTACGTATTGATAGCATAAAAAAATTTCAGAGTGATTGCTTTTAAACAAAAAAAGTTTTCTGGACTCATAAAAAAAACTTTTTTTTGGGTTTAACCAAAGTTTGCCCCTTTAATCTCTGAATTAACAGATTTTTTTCTATTTAGAGCAATATATGATACTGGCAATAAAAAAAAGAACGCAGCAAGAAAAATATTTTATGATTTTAGTGAGTTGATGATTTTCACACCAGACAGACATAATTAACTAGCTATGCAAAAAAATATATAAAATATTTTCGCTACAATCGATATTTAGTACATTTAACTCACACAACTCCTGCAATTGTTTTCAACACAATAATCCCTTTAATATCGATTTAACCCCGTGAAAGATTTGTAGTTAATGTTTGAAAAAATAAAAATAAAAATTTATTATAATTGTAAAGTAAAAGAAAGCTGCAATAATTTGTTCTACTTGTTAATCATACTTAATACTTATTATTGTTTTTTCCAGTAAAATAATCTTTGTTATAAATATTTTAATAATGAAAATTCCACTTTAGAGTTTAAACTACTGAATATACTAAATATAATATTAATATAGTTGTATTCATTTTTCTCTTAAAATATGTTTGTGTAAATATTATAGCAGACAATTTTTAGCAATTCACAAGAATTTTACAGCATTTAAAAAGAGAAGCAAGCAGTATAAATATAAGCTAAAATTAGTTTGAAATCTCAAATTTTAAAACAAAAGAGTTGTTTTTTCAGAGCATGGAAATGTTTTACCAAAAAACGTTTGTCCGATTCCATGGAAATCAAACCAATTGGTATAAATCTTTCAAGGTTATATTCCCACTTACATATTTTAAATCTTACAACGGTAAGTGTATGATACTGTCCACTAATAAACTAAACAACAAACAAAGTATATCAACTGCGGATATTTTTACCTGCAATCTATACGTTCTTGTGCTATTTACGAGAGCTACTCTAAATATAGCTTGAATGTATCAAGCGACTAAAGGCAATGTGTTAAAATGTATTGTAAATAATACAATTTTTCATATCGGTAAAAAACAGTGGAAGAAGAAACTACTGTTCCAAATACTTATTATAGCCACTAATTCCGTATCTAGATTTACGCTAAAATTGCATTTAGTTTCAATATAATTTTTTTTTATTTGTATCATTATAATTTTATAATATTATATAACGTAAAAGTTAGTTTGAACTTTAATGCGGTATTACAAGTAACTAAGAGATGTACCCGATTAAAGATGATTATTGTTAAAAACTGATGAGTACATTAGTTAAATGACATTTTCATATATTTATCGTAAATTTCTTTCATATATTATGATATTTATAATATTTTTAATAAATCAATAAGAAAATTATAATAATAAAATGATGAGCGATATAGTTGATAATATAATTATAGAAATTATAATATATATACAATTTAAATTTTAGTATTTGGTAGCGGTTCTTTTTTTTGAAAAATTGAAATTCGAAACTGTTGTTAAAAGTCATCAGATATCGTTTGTACGTGAGCTAAACAAACGTACAATTTTTAATAGGATCTAGTACCTCAACTTTGAAGGTGAACATAAACGTATTTACTTTGCGTTATTTGTATTAACGGCGTTTTGATGTTGCTTAAGAACTTGAAGAAAAAACTGAGAAAATGAATCCCTTAAAAACAATATGCAAATGCAGTTATATAACTAAAGATTATAAAATGCTTGAGTTCCTTATTTTGAATGATTCAAAAATTTTAAATTTCTTTGCAAAGTCAAAGTATGCTTGCCTTAGTAATATTAATAATCTTACATCAACATTTTATATTAATATACACTTCGTTATTAACTTTAGTCAATTAAAAAAATAGACGATACTCAGCATAAAAAATAAACTATGCCAGCGTATATACTGACATATTTTTCACAGAATAAGATTTAAACTCAATTTCTTTCCGTTTTCTTATAATATATAATGCTAACTGTCTTTGATATACATTTTGCCGCTCTATAACTGATGGCACAAGTTCGCATAAGTTGAAGAGAATAGTGATCCGTCATATATTTTGCAGTAGATACTAAGCAAACACTTTTATTGCAGTTTTACTAACTTCTTACCCATATATTGACTTTAAAAGTTTGCACCTAAAACTTACAATTTGAGATATTTTTGTTATTTTATCTATAAAATGTTTTCTTAAACTTTTTTAATACAATATTACTAAGAAAAACGGTATATAATATTTAATGCATATGAGTTTATTACTTGCCGCCGATTTTCTGTAATGAAAAAAAGCTCTCAAAAATAAGCTCTCTAAAGTCGACTGTGTAACCCAGTAGAGTGTTCTAAATTTTCAAACATTGCCCAAAAACGGTTATTTTAAAAAAATTCTGGAGACTTCCATTTGTATCAATTCAAACCTACCAAAAAAGAATTTTTTCATATTTTTACAAACTATCAGAAAATAAATATTAGACTTCCTTGGCAGCTCAATGGGTGAACTCTAGAGAGATGAATGTAAACCTGAAATTTTGTATTTTTTAGGTTATGTTTGTTCGTTTTCCATTTTACGTAATCAAAACGGGTTTAGGTCTACCACATCTCAAATTTTTCGTCTTGAGAAGACCTTTAACTTCTTTTTGGTACGTTCAAAATCATTTCGTATAACCAAATTTACGGCTTATGGAAGATATGTACTTTTTCGGAAATCGTCAAGTTGACACCCCTGTAACTTGGTTCTATTACAACCTTTTGATCTCTATCTTTCAAGAAATATAGTTCAAACATCCTAGAAACTAATGCACTTAGTTTGGTTTTGCCTTATGAATATATAGCACAACTATGAACTTTTTTTAGTTTGATTTTTCCACCAAAAGTAAACGACATACTATTATAGTCTGACGTAATTTAAGTAAGGTATTATATATTACGGACAATTAGACGCATAGTAAAAATAAAGTTGACATTAAAGTTTTAATTTGAGTGTTTGGAGCATCATTGAAAATATTTGGATGAAAAGTTACGCTCGATTTAAAATTGTGAAAAAATGTAGGTGGCAAAATCGGAGCTGCCAAGGGAGGCTAATATATTTTTTTAAAGTTTGTAAAAAGATGAAGAATTCCTTTTTTGGTAGGTGTGAATTGATAAAAATGGAAGCTCTCTAGAATTTTTTGAAAATAGCCGTTTTTTGGCTATATTTGAAAATTCAGAATACTCTACTTGGTCACACAGGTGGACTTTAGGGGTTGAAAATTTTTTAAAAAGCTTGTTTTTATAGGTACTTTCATATAAAAAATCGACGACAAGTAACATAAACTCGAGTGGGCACGGATTTTTAAAATTTGATTGCAATGACTCATATATATATGTTATCTATGTATCTAACTTTTGTATTAAATAACCCTAGTATACATACTACATACATACAATAAGGTATGTTTGATAAACGTTTATAAAAAAATAATAATTACTTCAATTTTATATCATAAGCAAGCTTTTTTAGACCGGAAATATGAAGCGAGAGTTTTTCTCTCTCTCTCTTTCTCTCTAAGCTTCGCGTGGCAAGCCGAGAAGAACCGAAGCATTACCCGAGTGAGCTTTAACAACATAGGCGTTTCAAAAGGAAAATATTTTTGAAGTTGTCACTTTCGCAAATGAAGCTCTTTACACTTCTGTTTGTTTTGTAATAAGATTGCAATTTTGAAATGATATGTAAAATGAACCCCGGATAAGTAATCGAGAATATTGCTATTCTAACGCAATGCATATTTAAAGAATAACGATGTAATAAAAGAAATGATTTACTATAAACGTATTATTGTAACTTTAATAATAAACCTACTAAATGCTTACCATTAATTGACTAATAATAGGATAGGTACTGGAAAATACATTAGGTATTCGATTAAAGTTGTATTCAGTAGAACGATTAATGCATGGTAAGGCATACGATAAACTCATACTCAAGGTCATAATTTTCATTTTATCCTTAATAATATTTTTAATATTTTTTATATTTTTAATATTTTTATATAAGTTTTATATGTTATGAATATTTACAAATATTTATATTTTATAACAAATGCAGAATTTGGTTGTGCACTTAAAAAATTATGTTAATTTGAGACTTCAGTGTAAAAAAAATATCCAAATTGCAATTGTAATACATTAAGTCAGGTTTTACGCAAACCATTCGTACACTGAGAGAACAAGATAGTAACGATTATTATGTATATATTGTAAATTGAGAACGATGAGTCGAGTTGGTAAGCAGTACTATACAAATTGAGATTCAGTACTCAAATAGTTAGTAATCACTATACAGAATCCTTAATTTGTATAGTACTTATTACCAACTCGACTCATCGTTCCTAATTTACTATACATGTACAGTAATCGTTACTATCTTTTTTTCTCCGTGTAGATTACATTCACGAGATAATGGTGTCAGATCATGTTAATGAAACGCATTAATGAACAACATTAATTATATTACTTTATAATTTTAAATTCTTAGGAAGAATAAGATCCAAGAAAAGCGATGAAGAAGTTAACGTACTCTGCGTAATGGAAAATACTGCTAGTGGTCAGTTGCCTGCACCAGTGCGTACTTTGAATATAAAACGAGTTATGACACGCTAAACATAATATTTACACGTGAATAAAATGAATCCTTACCGATTTAATACAAATCAAAGTCGTATTTACTTTTTAGTCCCACGTAAAAATATTGTATACGGCCTGCATATAAATTATTTACGACTTATTATATACAAACGGTATAAAAATCAATCATTATAAACAATTTTTATACAAAAGGATAAAAATACTATAGTACATTACACTTTAAATATGTGTACATTTTCATTTAAATGAATTGTGTATCGATTATTAACAATTGGCGTTAGTTGATGACGAATGATTCAACTTAATGTATGACCTTTTTCCGAAAATAAGTAAAAATAAAAGAGTGTCATACCTTTGGGAAACGAATTTTGATGAGGCTTTGGCATATGTTTTCTAGTACTTAGAAATGAAGCCTACGACCTGTAATTTGTGCTAATGGTCCCGTATGTTCGAGATATGAGCTATTTTATTGAGAATATATATTATTTTAGTGAAAAACGGTATCTCTTATTGGATTAATGACTATGCATGTATTAACACTAGAAGAAATGTTCGGAATGATAATATAAAAAAAATTTTTGAAAAAAAAGAACCGACTTCGAAAAATGCACTAAAAAGTGGAAAATAATTCACAAAAATGTTCTCGAAGTCGGCACCGAATTACAAATTGACATATACCGTCACCTCTTTTTGTTTCATTGGGAATCTTATTCTTGACTAATTGTTTGATAGCGTAGTTTGCGTACCGCCGCTAGGTGGCGATGGCCTAAGCACATCAAAATTATCCCGGGGATAATACATAAAAGCTCGCGCCAGTATTTTTCGAAGTCGGTTCTTTTTATTTTCAAAAAAAAAAATTTATTTCAGACTTTTTAGTTTTAAGGGCTGAGTAAAAACAACATTTTATATTATTATCATATCGTCATTCCTGTTCCTACGTTTGGCTGGGTGGTTGGGTAGGAACTGGGTGGAACTCGAATTGCAGCCACCTCCACGTGGTGAGTTCTGGGTTATTTTATTTTCAATATAATTATATTCAATATAATTATATTATCAATATAATTATATGCAATATAATTAATGATAAAGAAAATGAAATAAGCAAAGAGCTGCAAGTTTGAAATAATTATTTTCAACCGAATTAGTTGAGTATTTTTTGGAATAATCGCAGGACAAACATAAAATAAAAACGCCAGTACTGACGTAGTACAGGCTCCATACTGGCCCAGTTATATAATGGAACCACCATGGGATAATTCTCTTTTATTCAAAAAATATTATCAAAATCGGTTCAGTAGTTTCCGAATAATCGGCGGAAGAACATAAAAAATTACCAGTACTGACGTAGTACTGGCTCCATACTGACTCAGTAATATAATGGGACTACAATGGGATCATTCTCTTTCATTAAAAAAATATTATCAAAATCGGTTCAGTAGTTTCCGAATAATCGGCGGAAAAACATAATAAGTTACCAGTACTGACGTAGTACTGGTTCAATACTGGCCCAGTAATACAATGGGACCAACATGAGAGCATTCTCTTTCAATAAAAAAAATATTATCCAAATCGATTCAATAGTTTCTGAATAATCGGCGGACAGAGTGGGCAGAGGCCGAAATGTACAGAAAAAATATTCATAAAAAACTAAATTACTGGCGAGATACTGGATCAATAATCACAAAATTTGAATGAGACCACCGGAGGATAATTACCTTTCATATAAAAAAAATTTCATCCGAATCGGTCGAGTAGTTTCGGCATACTCACTGGACAAAAAAAATAAGCTATGTCAAATTGAGAACCTCCTCCTTTTTCGAAGCCGGTTAAAAAGTAGAGCTTTATTTTAAGCTTTGTATCATTTAAAAATATTAATCTGGTGTAAAGTTATTAACAAATGAAAATGATGAAAGAAATTGTATGAAAAATCAACGTATTTTAAACGGTTAAATTTTCTCAAATTTTCATGTATTTTTCGTCATCATTTTTAATTACTAATAACTTTATACCAGATTAATATTTTTTAAATGAAACAAAGCTTAAAATAAAGCTTTCGCCAACTTTTATTATTACTTAGGTAATTTTCTCTGGTGTAAATATGAACATTTGAAATGAAAACTCTGAAAATTTGTTGTTTTTAATTCGGACAACAACGTTCGAGACAGATATTTACTCAAAGTTGAAGATGAAATATAAAACTGAGTCCTCATAATTGTCCGTGGTGGGTGGATATAGCATTAATTTAATATTCTGCTTACGCAGATTTTTTTCTAAATTCATAGTAGTATATTAACATTTCTACGTTAAATATCAAAAGATAAATAGGGCATAATATAAAAAACTTAAATAAATATTGAAGTTTTTATATATCTAATTATTTTTAAGAATTTAATTAATGTTAATACAAATAAACTTACCGATGGCTTCTTTATTATTTTCGATAATTAAGCACAGGAAATCAATGACTTACCTACAACAGAAAAAGGTAAATAAAAATTATTATTTTCTTCAAATTATATTAATATATAACGCATTCTCTCTATGGCATAATAGCCTAGGGAGGAATATACAACAATAACCTAAACTTATTACAAAGATTGCAAAATAGAATTCTAAAAATAGTATGTAAGAGCAGATTTATAACACACAACTATCTGCTAAATTTACAACAATCTTTTTTCTTCGAATCATTGCACAATAATTATAATCTCCTTATAAATCAATATACTATGTCAAATATCGGTAAAATCAGAAATAAAAGTATACCGTTACCTAAAATTACAAAACCAATTAGCAAAAAGAAAAGTAACATAGTGGCTATAAAATTGTTTAATATTTTGAAAAATGATCTGACGTAGTGACGTATTCTTGAATTTGATATGCCATAAAGATAACAATAAAAAGAAATTAAAAAATGGATTCAACTAGAACTTTTAAGTTTGTAAATAATAAACTTTAGAATATTTAAATATTTGTATAGAATAAATTATATATGAGTTGTTAACTTTTGTTTAGTATAAAATTATAAAAATTCTAGTGCAATTTAGAAATTAATTTTTTCTCAAGTATAAACCACTTATTCTTGAAATTAAAAACATTACGGTACATGTTACTCGTGACTTATTTTTAAGTCTCCTTTAGTTTTTAAGTTGGTAGTTTCTAAGTAATTTATAGCTTTAAGTTCAAATCGGACCTATGTACAAGTAGTTTGACTACCTCTATAGGATGTAAGTTACATCAGACATATTTTATGTACGCCATGATGTTAATAACATGTATATATTGTAGTATAATCTGGTAATAAATAAATAAATAATCAAATAATCAAATAAATAAATAAATAAATAAATAAATAAATAAATAATCAAATAAATAAATAAATAAATAAATAAATAAATAAATAAATAAATAAATAAATAAATAAATAAATAAATAAATAAATAAATAAATAAATAAATAAATAAATAAATAAATAAATAAATAAATAAATAAATAAATAAATAAATAAATAAATAAATAAATAAATAAATAAATAAATAAATAAATAAATAAATAAATAAATAAATAAATAAATAAATAAATAAATAAATAAATAAATAAATAAATAAATAAATAAATAAATAAATAAATAAATAAATAAATAATAAATTTATTGATAGACGTTATATAAATTCAATTATATTTACTAAAATTATTAACTAAAAGATTATATTGTAGCACTCAAATTCAATAGCAATATTTTACGCTTAAAAAGTTAATGCTTATCTTTTAAAATCATGGGTTCAAAAAACGCACAAAGGAGATGAAAACTACTACATTATGAGAGCTAATACTCGACTTAAAAGATTTTCAAGCTTTATTCGGGTGGAAAAAGTCGTCTCATGTCACAAAGATAAGTATCCTCGTTATCGTCTTTAATAGAAAAACTTTACTTCAAAGTAATTACCCGCCGATCACGTAGCCTTTAAATGACATTCTTTCAAGTTTTTTAGATACTCAATTTATTTAATAAGCAATATTAGTTAATGTCTACATTATATTAACATTATATGAAATTATTATATTTTATAAGTAATATTTACATAAAATAAATATAAAAGGAATGAACATAAAATATAAATTATTTTTAATAAAATAAAGACAAGAAATGATACAATCTATTAATATAGAATATATATAAAATGTCACTTTTTTCATACCAATAATATGAGGAATAATTATCAATAATTTGAGTTATTCGAAGTTTCATCCTTTGATTAATTAGAAGGTTGTTACAAGATAATACATATATTTCATAATCACACTTATAAATTAACTACACTACAAACTAATCATAATATTTAACCAGCTTTTCAATTAGATAAGAAACAAATATATTAATTATTATATCGATATATATATATATATATATATATATATATATATATATATATATATATATATATATATATATATATATATATATATATTATACCAACAATTGGTATATTATTACGAGACTAATCACGAAAGACCTACCAGATAATAAATGAGCTTTTTCTGATTGTAAAATATAAAATTTTGAAAAATAGCAATTGTAAGAGCCATACATGAATCATCATTAAATTAATTTAATTTCCGGTTTTGATTTTCTTCATACCAATTCTTGAAATATCTCTTGCACGGAGTCTCAAGAAACCTAAAGTAGAGCCCTTTGGTCTATAAGACCATTCAGGCGCACAAATTATCAAAGTCTCCTCTCGCCTCGCGCGAATGCAAATCAATACACAGATAGAGAGTGAGCGAGAGAGAGAGAGAGAGAGAGAGAGAGAGAGAGAGAGAGAGAGAGTAGTTTCAATCCCAAAGCGTTAATGCCTTGCCGTCTCCGCGTTCGAACGTCAATACCATCTCCAGCGTCTCGCCGCTCTACGAGTTCGTAATTTCCCGGGCTAAATGTGGAGCTGCTTCGACGTTCGGCCGTCAGAATGCGCCACCTTCCCATCTCCTCGCAATCCTCGCAAGCTCCTCCTCGAACAACTGGCGCCATCCGACATGTTGCTCACGAAGCTGCACAGACTCGCGCGGACGCGAGTAAAAAGCTCGCAAGAAGACGAAGAGAGAGAGAGAGAGAGAGAGAGAGAGAGAGAGAGAGAGGGAAGGAAGGAGGAGAAATAAAAAAGGGAGCTTTAAAGTTCGAGCTTGCGGCGAGCATCGGCTAGCGGCGCTCGCTGCAATCGGGCCGCGCGCGCGCGCGCCTTTAACCTCGACCCCTTGGCCGGCCGTGGGCTGCGCTGCCGCCACCGCTGTCGTCGACGACGTAGAGCCGCCCCGCGGAGTCGTCATCGTCGACGACGACGCGCTCCGCCGCATAAAAGAGTGGAAGAGCAGCCGGCTAATCAGCGCGCGTCCATTTCGCTATCTCTCTCTCTCTCTCTCTCTCTCTCCCCCTCTCTCTCTCTCTCTCTTATACTATCTCACTCTCTCCCTATCTATCTCTTCTCTCTTTTTTCCCTAGCGAGAGCAAGCGGCCGAGCGCTCGTTTTCTCTTTTGTTGCCTCTCTTGTTTTCACGTGCCTTCTTTTTCTCTTCGTCACTTTTTAGCCTCGTGAGGAGAGAGGAGGCGCTTTGCCTATTCAGTTATTGCTCTTTTTTTAATTTTTTCGCTCTTAACCCCTGGCGTGTCCCCTCGCATTGTATACCTCACTCGTTCGTTCTACTTTTCGCCTGATACTTATTTCTTCTTTCTTTTGTCGTGTATTTTCGTACTTAATCTTTGTATAAAGCTTGTCATTTCATCGCAAGGTAATAGAGCAGTTTCGATTTGTGCATTCAATTATTAGATTAGTAGATATCTATCTATTGATGATTATGGGAATACAAATCTGTTATTTGTACGTACATGTTTCCTAGTTAACCCTGTAGTGTCTTTCAAATTTTCTCAATATCTTTTAATAAATTTGGTATATTAAAGAAGATATAAAGTTTCAAATTAAAACTGTATACAAATATTGTCGCAAAATAAAAAATGTGCAGCAAGTATTGTTGTATAATACGATAATAACATGAGACTTTTGGGAATCTAACGTATTATAAAAACGACACACAATTAAAGTTTTGCGCCTTTTACCGCTTCCTACATTAAGAAATAGCCCTAGTTTACGCGTGCTTAAAGTTTACTCTACTTTAAGTCCTACTTACATAAATCGCGTTTCAACATTTTGATTTTCTAGGTTTCTAGGTAGCCTTTTATGTTTGCCAGATAAGTCCAGAATTGCTCTCATTTAACATCCACCTTTGAGCTTTAGTACAAAATACTATCGCGATTAAAACCGTTTTACGATTGGAATTTTTCCATACGTGACATGATAATATTATTTACCAATTTTTTGAATATGTCTATTGCATGCATAGTAATCAAGATTTTTCTTCACATCTCTGTATTATTTTTAAGGATAATCTTATTTACTGAAAAGTTTCCTTTAATTTAATGAAGGAAATTTTCACAAAGAATGTTTAATTTGAAAAACGAAATTGATTGTGCATAACTGACGTATTTGAATTAAATTTAATTTTTGGAGACTTCGAAAGTTTTGAGAACGAAATTTTCTTCAATAAACTCAAGAGAAAACTTCTTAATGAGCTTCAGTACATCGAGATTGGATCAGCGGAGTAGAACATTTTTAATTTTAAAGGCTGTAGTTTCAAAGTTTATTCTGATTGGTTTTATTTAAACGAACTTTACTCAAGATTCCATTTAACAATTTCTTCATCATTTTTGTTCTATCATCTGTAAAGCTTTACTCTAATTTTTTATAGTTATTGTATAAAGTTATTGTTCATTACACATGTTTAAGAAAGTTAGGACTTTTCAATTGCTATTTAAAAATACTAATTGCACAAGTATGTTTATAGAATAATTAAAAACTATAATTAGCTTTAGCCTATACCAACATATAGAAAATGAAAAAAAAAGATGATACTTTATATATTCTTAAAATATTTAATTATATCATTGAGTTCAAAATAGTTTTACATGTGAAAATTTGTATAAATTTCATATCTGTGCTATCGCAGTAGAAAATGATTGGATACTGTCAGACGTCTATCGAGTAATGTGCAAACGGACATATTTCCCATACAAATTCTTGATCCGTAGTTGTACAGCTTTTAATTATTTTATTTTCAAAGCAGAAATAATGCAATTTATAATCAAAAAAATTATTATGAGTTTATGTAAATGATGTAAAGCTTTCTTCGATATTTCCTTTTACTTGATACACTCGACATAAAACCATTGCGTCTGTTTTCCTTTCCAAAGAGAGAGCTTTCTGATGTTTCCAATTTTGATGTTTTCGAAGTTCTACAGTCAGGAAAAATAGGTTTTTCGAATATATTTGTCTGTGTTTTTGGGTGTATATGTACGTTATATGTAACATATATATAACTAAATTTTGTGACCACCATAACACTCGAACCAAATCATATGACGGTATGTCGTTTACGATTATTTTTAAGAAAATTCTAAGACAAAAACGTGATTTTGAATAACGTATCCATTTTTTCAGAAAATTGTTAGGTTAGCGAATCTAAAATGATTTTCGTATTTAAAGTGATAATTTATAAAAAATATAAATATACTCTTAAAGTACGCATTAGTTGCATTCGATCTATGATGTTTACCGCCATTATTGTATATCAATTTTTAAAGAACACACTATTTTGAATAGCTTATCCACTTTTTAAAGTTGCCTTTTTAACCCTTTAACTCTCAGATGTCAATATATGAGGGCCATGATTGAGACTTACTAAATATCAATAATCGATAGAAAAAAGATTTACAAATACTCAAATCATTTATTTAGATAAAGAGCATTCTTGTTGTATCATTAGAATAGAAAAATTTACTTGTCTGTTGTAAAGTTCAAAATAGTACTGCTGTAACTTCTATCAATAGATATTTGAACAAGACGTTTACACACATACGACTTAAAGACGTAAAACAGTACAAACGATTGGAGAAAGATAGGTAAATTATATTTGACCTCACTTGTAGTAAAACCCTTATAAAATAATTCAAATAATAATAAAAAAAAATTCTGAGCTTATAACATGTATTCGGTATCTAATTATGATACATTTATATTACTCTTTTCATATAAACTTTAATAAACCCCATGTCGTCTCAGCGGTAGTATGCTATGAGCTTTTCAACACGTCATTTTATTTTATATCATTATAATAAAATGTAATGTATTACAACTGTACACTCGACAGACAAAATATCTGATTCAACCGATTTAAATTTTTTGTAAATTGTAAAAAAAAATTTATTTTGTATTTCAACAAAATTTTAATTGTTCGAATCAGATATTTTGTTCTTCGAGTGTACTGATATTTTATTATTACGATAAATAAATACATATCTATCTATATATCTATATGTTTACTATTTCTCAAACACTACATCATATAATTGTTCAGTGTCGTAGATTGCATTTTTAAAAAGTGTTATTACACAAATATGGTGGTATAAAATATTATTTCATAAATTGCAAAATATTACGTGCAAGCATGGTTAAAAAACGGTTACCCCCACCACCCACCATCCCCTAATATTAGAATTAATTTTTTAAGCGCAATGCGTTTCAGTAATATACCTTTAAAGCAATAAATCAAGCAATTTAAAAAATTCATTTGAAATATTGATTAAAACGCAAACATCACGTTGTAAAGTATCGAAAACCATTAGCACACCAATAACCGTTTTTCCTCGCTACGTAGATTTAATAATCATCATATCCTGCATGCACACAGCACAGCGTAGGGCGCATCTATTACTATACACAAGCATACATACACACGCACGTAGACACACACACGCACACACACACACACACACACACATTTAAGCGTCGTACGACCTCCTTAGCGTAGTTTCGCGTGCTGCACACTCGACTCGGCACACTCTCGCGATTCTCGAGGGACGAAATAGCGGACGATTGGCGTCAGTAGCGCCAATCATCTTCAATTCGCCTTTGCACGCTCCACGAGCACATTCATACACCGCTCTGCTAGCCTCTTTTGCAAGAGAACAGTTCGAGCGCAACAATCCGAGAGCAGCAGTAGTACTAGCTTAAACGCACGTCCCACTTGCACTGTGCGTTTCTCTCTCTCTCTCTCTCTCTCTCTCTCTCTCTGTACGTAAAAGCACTCGTGTCTTCCTTCGTCGTTCGTTTCTACGTTTGTCGTTGTCGCCGTCGTCGTCGTAAGGCGTCGTTCTCCCGCAACTTTCTCGATTAAGCGAAGTTTCGCATCGGCGCGACGCACGAGTTTGTTTCTGTTTCTCCAGCTGCTGCTGCTGTTGCTGCTGCTGCAAAAGAGGTTAAGAGAGTGGGAGAGGAAGGGAAGGAGGGATTAGCGAGTGGTTGTGAGCTTCTTTAACGATTTATAGCGCGATTAACAGTTAAGTGTCGTATCCGCGCGACGACGAACGCGCCGGCCCCTTCTCCTCCCTCTCTGAGCTTTCGGTCGCTCGCTGGATTAGAGAACCTTAACGACCCACTAGCAGCACCTTCCTTTTCGCCGTTAAGTTGAGAAGCGGTGAGCGAGCTGCTGTACTCTTGCTGATTTCCCTTTTCCCGCGCGCTCGCGAGTAGTCGCGCATATGCTATGAAAAAAGTTCTCCGCCCTGCTGTCGCACGCGCGCGGACTTCCGTTTCTGTTATTCGAGATTTTATGTATGCGCGGAAGGAAAAATTATAAGTTTCGCAGCGTGTTTCTTAATCTGAAGAACTGATTGGGGCATTTGTTGCGTTTGCTTTTTTTTTCAAGTTTTATGAATTGCGCGCTACGTCGAGTCTTTTCAATTGTGCGTGAAAAGTTGGTTACCGAGTTTGATAAGAAGAAAAGAATGTATCAACTTGAACATTGGTGAATACAAAAACTATACTTATACCGCGTATACAATTTAAATTCACAAAAAATAATCGATAAAACGGATTCTTTTTCCAAAAATTTTGTAACAATCATTTCAAATACAAAATTTATTTTCTTTAAATATATAAAATGTTTTATTTTAAATGGAAACATTTTCAGAAAGTAAGGCCAAAAGCGTGATAAGCATGATTTCTGTAGTGCTAAAATTGACGAAATAGGCACTGGCAGCGTTATTATACGTTTTCAACGAGATACCTTCATTGGTGAGACCATACTAGCTCCGTTTTACAGTGCTGTAACTCGGTGGATCCGAAATTAAACAGTGACACGGCTCTTAATGTTTTGTATGTATCACTTTATGTCTCTCACTGACAGAAAGTGAGTTATATTGACTTTTTAACGTCCACGGTTCTGATCCATAAAAATAAAAATAAAATAATGGAAGCGATTTATTACCTTAATAACCGTCCCAATATGTACATCGTAAAGTTTAAAGAAAAAACAAGATTTAAATGTGATTTTTAGAGCTATTAATTAAATTTTAATAATTAACACGTTGATTTTTTAATTCGAATGTTCTTATAAAATAGTCCATGGATAGAATTTTAAAAGAATTATTTTACTTGAATTTCTTAAGGAAAAATCTGTAGTGCCATGCTCATTACTTTGTCAATATGTTTTTGCAATTTAGAATTTTATACAGAAAGAAATCATAGTTTTCTTCTATCTATACTTGAATAAAAAAGTTAAATGTTTTAGAAACCAATATGTTGAGATTATTAATATTTTTCTTTAAAGACGGATCGACAAAACTCTCACCCTAGGCATTAAACTAATCAAAGATTTTTGCACAAGAATATGCATATAGTCATTAGAGATACAGAAAGAAAATGAAGTCTATGGAAATTCGAAAAGAACAATTGAGACCATATCAATATATGTAATTAAAGTAATGAAATAATACTCGGAGATCTATTTACACATACTAAACTTGTAAAATAAAAGTAGGGCTTGGAAAAGTACGTACTTTGCCATAGCTAACCTAATAAACATTTAATCGTACTTTGATAATTTCGAAAGAAATTTCTTCATTTCGTTTTTAACTCTATTTTTTTTAATTGATCAAAATGGTGCAATAGATGAGTCGTTATGTTACACTATTTACAATAATTCATAAATATTTACACAATAAATAAATATTCAATTGAATTCCAAAAGAGCTTGAGAAAGTCTGATTTTTAACTACAAATAACTTTTTCAATAAATAATAAGACGAGTTTTATACTTTCTAAGTGAAGTTTGAATAAAGCAGATGCCCCAACGAGTATATAAATCGATTATTAAGCTTCTTGAAATTAATTAGCTATCTAAGCCCATCGAACGTACTCCAATCTTTAAATAATCGAACGGCTTCTCCATCTCCCCCACGATTTACTCGCTCCTCTGGTTTTATTTCGCTTCCCCCGAGCAGGCCATAGGCTATATCATATATCTTGCGCATCTCGCGGAAAGACATAAATCTTTCATTGATAAACGACTCTCTCGACACCGGAGAAAGAAAAAAAATACCACGCAGCAACAGCGAGGGCGGCGGCGCTAGAAGCATGCGTCGCACCACATACACTTTTATATATATATATATATATACGCAAGCGCGCAAAAGCGTCTCTTGCACCGCTGCGGTGTGCCGCATTTACGGCCAGCAGAAGACCGTTATATATAAGGCACCCCGCAGCGCGCGCCGGCTAATGGTGCGCGCTGCACTTTTGATGCTCTACTTATTCAGATTGAATATCCATTTTCGCAGTTTCGCGCTCCTCCGTGTGCTCGTTTTTCCTTCTCTATGCTCCTCCCGGTGCTTGCCGCTCCTGAGCCCAGATGAAAAATCGATACGTTTTTTTCCGAAGGATAAGCCCACGCTCGGCGGGCACACGACGCGCGACCCGTAATATTCAAATGGGCGTTCTGTGTACGCGCGACGCCGGCTATTATATACCTACGCGGAGCTATGCGCACGAGAGTTCGCAGCCGTGGTTGCGCTGCTTGCTGTCCCGCGGCGACCCTAATTTTTCTACTTCTCTTGCTTAGCTGCGAGCTCAGCTCGGGCGCAATCGTTAAGGGGCAGTAAAGGACTCGTATTTCTTGTTCGACTCGCCGACGCGAGGAAGCTTGGGATAAAAATGAGCCCGGAAAGATTTTACCATTTATACGACGGCTTTATGACTGAGTAGAACTAGTATCAGTTTCGCCTGATGACTATTGATCTTAAAAGTTCTTTCATTTGATTTCACCGTCTTCTTGATCAATTGGATAAGAATTTGCATGTTATTTGATCCATTAAAATAAAGAAAATTTATCGATAAATTGGCAGGATGAAGTATTGATTCTGCTAGAATTAATTTGTAATATTCTTTTTTCTAACTAAATTTATAAGAACATTTATTACGACATTCATCTTAGAGTATATAGTATGTATTTAACAACGTCATCTGACATTAAATATATGAAAAGTCAGTTTTACATATTTCTATGAAAATATTTTAATCTATAAATAAAAGGAGTTTCGATGAAAATAAAAAACTTTTCACAGAACAAAAGAATGATTTGTAAAATAATTGTTTGAATTCGTAGAACATTTTGAATCTATCAATTTTGAATGGACGTTTTTAATACAGAAATAGCACAATATCTCGCCAAGCGTCCGGATAAATTTTTTTCCTGTTACCTGTTGAATTTTTATAACTTTGCCCTCGGTGCACTACCATACGCCTTGATTTAAAATAATTCATCTTGTCCAAGTACACTGAAATCTTCAAATTAAAATAACTTTTGAATATTTAAAGTATTACTCAAATTCTTTCGTAATTTAATTTTCGTACACCCCTGAGAATTATAACTTTTGATTAAAAAGTGATTGAATATACAAATTTAGCACTGGTTTGTTTTAATTGAAATTAACGTTTCGAGTTTCTCAATCGGAATATGTATATTCCCCGCTGAATCAACCGCAACAATTTCGTGTTTTTCGTCAATCCTATGAACTACATTCCTGGACACGTCCGGTCGGTCAAGCGGGGTGATGATTTAGCGGCACGATTAGTGTGAGCCTTTCGTTTACCGCACATTTTAATTTTAGTGAATACCCAATTGCGCCCGCAGCAAGTGACGTGGATTGGTCGATAACGTGTCGATGTCAAGTCGTTATAGTATATAGTCGCAATAATAATACTAATCGAATTCCAATGCATGATCGATTGTATTCATTATTTTTCTATTCAGACTTTTTGAAGGTTGATCCTAACCTATACATGAAATGCGTTGCACATTTTCATGTATAGGTTTTATGATTGTTAAATTATTCCCTTATTTAAATTCCGTAAAAGTAAAGTAAAAGAACTATTATTATATAGTTAGATTAATATTATATAACTATTAATATTATTAATAAGTAAAAATAATATTAAACTTTGTCCCTTAAACTAAAATGTACGCATATTTTGTCAAATTAAGATTATTTAAACCATCCTAAACATATTAATAAATTTATCTTACATAGGGAATACATTAAAATCTGAATATTGATAAAACTCTAATTGTATGTATTTTGTGAATTTGTATTGAAAATTTTTATTAAGTTAAGTAAAAATATTGTTAAATGTTAAACAAAAAAGTTTTTAAAATACAGTTGATATAATTGAATGAAATTATGGTGAAATTTATAGCTGCAGTAGTATATTTCGTAAACTAAGATTTATTCTTATTTACTAACTCTCCGCCATCACACTTTATTCTGAGTTACATTGTTACCACACTGGTGCATGTTGTGATTAAATGGATATTTTAAAAAGAAATAAGGAATTGCATAGAACATGGAATATATTTTTTAAGAAAATTATACAACTAATTAATTTGTAATGTTTAAAGTGGAACAGAATATGAATTATTTAAGCAAAAAAATCATTTAAATAAGTGATATTAAAAAAAAATGTTATACCTTTTGTAATTTTGTATACGAGTAATATAATATAAATGTATCCGTAAATATATTCGTATTAAAGTACAAATCTTAAACTGCAAAATTCTCCTTTATTTGGTATAACAAATTTTGTCGAATGCGTAAAAAGTTAGGGGGTTACACCACCCTGAAAGTTGAAATTCAAGGTGCAACTTTAAAGAATTTCTATATAGAAATGAAAATATATATATCGTAATTATATTATGGGCACTTCATAATACATATATTGAAGAAGTTTCAGATTTTCTTTTGCTTTTCTATCATGCAAACTGGCGACGCTCCAGTGCATTTTATCCAACACCCTTTCTGAGAAGGTACTCCACCGATGGCGCCTCTGGAGAACGCAATTTTGATGTTAAACGAAAAATCCGACAAGATTATTTTCTACATTATAAAATCTACGGAAATACGTAAATTTTTTTCAATATATGGTTTTTACAAGAATGACACGTATTAGAAAATAAAGTATACATTTTAGCATAACATTTTCAGCTTCAAACGACTGTAAAACGAAAAATATTTTACGTATTTAAAAAATGTTACGTATTTCCCTAGATAATATATTTATAAAGATACCGTAAAAGTTTCAAAGCAATCGGTTGAAAATTGAAGGCGCTAGAGACGCCACCGATTTAAAAAATGTCGCTTCGAAAAAATCGCATTTAAAGTTTTTTTCGTCGATCTCAGTGCACTGACGCGCTATGCATGAGTGGCTAAAAACTAAAAAAATATGGATGGTTCAACTTTTTTCTGTGTGGTGATTTATTTTTATAGGTATAAAGTAATGTTAGAAAGAAAGGAAGTTTTCATTTTTTTAAAGTCTCAAGGTGGTGTGACTCCGTACAGAAAACAAAAAGATAAAAAATGATTTTTGTCAATAATTAATTTTCTGTATTTTGATTATCTCCTTCACAGCCTTGAAGGCTTATATGAATTCGGGAACTATGCTATTCGACAAGCTTTAAAAAAATTCACTTGTGCGAATTCGCACCAGTGTGATTTCCGAAGGAAGTAAAATATTAACTTCTTAAATTAAATTAATGCACGTATAATTTATTTAAACATAAAACGTATTAAAATATTTTTTCCATACCACATATCGGCGCCCAATACAAAGAATAACGCGTTTCAGCTCACCGGAAATAATACACTATTTCATTTTACGATTATAAAAAGCGTATTGTGTTAGAAATAAACAAAATTATATCAACGTGTTCAGTCTACCCATGTGTTTTATTTTTGTTCTTTGATGGAATTTTGTTTTATCAGTTATTTTTATCAGTTTTTCACCTCATGGAAATAAGAAGATTTTGTTAAAAACTAAAATCCGTTAGTCCTTGTATGCTGCGTCGATATTACATGGTTATAAATAAAGTGCACAACCATCTCGCAGACTAAAATAAAGCATCCTCTCTAATAACATCATACCATTACAATGCGAATAAAAATAAAAAACAATATTGAAAAGAGCGAGCCTGTCAGCGTGAAACCGCGACATTCTCATTATTGCATAAGCATCGGTCGGTATAGAGGGGAAAAGGACAGCAGTTGAAGTGCACAGAACAACAACGAAAACACAGCGAAACGTCCGGCAAACATCGAGCGACAAAAGTAGCATCCCCCTTTGTCTACGTCGTCGGCGGCCGGCCTTGTACGTATCTTCAGTGGCGAGAACAATTGAATCAGCGAGGGACGCAGACACCGAGACAGAGAAAGAGACAATGCGAGCAGGGGGAAAGAGAGAGAGCGAGTAAGAGAAAGAGCCGAAGACAGAGAGCCGAGAGCAAATATAAATCTATCGCGCGCTAAGGGAGGTCTTGCAGACTGCTCTCCTAATCCCCGCGCCATAAGTTAAGCAATGAAACAATATATATATATCGGTAGCCCGGTATAGTCGGGTGCTCGCGGCTGTCCAGCCGCCGCCGAAGTCGCTCCGCGGAAGGTAAATCGATGCCAGTCTAGGCGCACTTGTTGACGTCCTTGACATCCTAACCTACGGCAAGGTTCATTGCATGGTAGCGGGCGTTACGCGCGCGCACGCGGCCCGAGCCGAGCCTCAGACTTGAGGCGGAGCACGCTATAGACAGCGCGTCGAGGATACGAGCTCGCTTCGGGGTATAGCTCTCCGTGCACGATACGTATGCATGCGCGTGACTATAAGCGGGTGGAAAAATGAGACGCAAAACATCGTGACCGAGAGAGATAAGCGGGATATAAGCGCGGAGGCAGTAAACGCTCGAATACAAGATGGGCATGAGATAGATGTGCATGCACGTCTGCTTGTGTGTACGCCTGTGTAGGCATGGCTAAGACGGCATAATGCGGCAGCGCGGTATCGCCGCCGAGCAAGAAAATTGCTTGGATGAGAGGAAAGAGTGAGCCCCGGAAAATGGCATAATAATGGGCCTCATTTCTAGGACGTTGCGGCTGCATTGTGCGCTGCTATTGCTGCTGCTACTGCTGCTGCTACTGCTACTATACCGCTCGCGCAGTACGTCACCGGTAGCGAGAGTTTCACATAACGACACGTGACCTGCGATGCTTTCACAATGGGAAAGAAGACTTGATTTTTGTTCGTTGAATTTTTTAACAGTGTGTAGCCTACTTTTGCCGTCGCAGCTTTTTAAATGTTTTCTACAGTTTAAACACCGAAGGCAATTTGAATTATTACTGGAAAGCACTTATCATATAGTGCACAATATTCATGTATCATTCATAATTAATTTTAATAAGAAAAATGTTTTGTCTATTTCCAAAGCTTAACATTTGTTATACATTATTACATTATTTTATATTAATCCATTGTTCATGAAAGTTGAAAGTATGAAAGACTCTAAGGGACCGTCCGCAGTGAAACGCGCGTTGTGACTAGTTGTAATGCTATCCCATATAAAATATACGGAGAGCGTTGCAATTAGCCACAACGCGCGCCTCGCTGCGGACGGGCCCTAAACTCAGATAACTATATAGAATAACTTTTATTCTTAGTATGAAGGTTTATTTTGACTAGAGATGAAGGTTGTGAGAAACGTTATACGATTATCTTGTAGTAGAGTAAGTATATCATTATAATTAATATGTGAAGAAAATTGTAATTTACAATTATCTGAAACATAATTTGCGCTTTAAACGGAGAAAATTTTCCTGTATAAATATAAGATATTATACTTTGCTCTAAAATTGGTATTACGTGAGGTTCATATCACTGAAAAGCCAGAGTCTATAAATAATGCATTAGACTTTTATTACATCTCTTATTAAAGTTACTAAACGAGAGGGATGAGATTTTGTCATATAAATTAACATGACATTCTATAATCCTTGTGTAATTGAGTAGGATGATGGTAACTATCTATCTTAATTACTCGGTCAAATTAACGAGATTGCTAAACATTCATGTAACAGTGACTTTTACCATGATTTCAATAGTGTTTATATTTAATAATCCTCAAATAGTACTAAAGGACTGTTTAATTACTTTTATGATTAAAAGTTTGATAACATATTTCATGTTTAAATATTTTCAAATTGAGCAATTATACATTTACATTATTATCATTACAAAACTTAAAAGAATTTTTATTATTTTTAAAGAAATTAATAGTTATTTATGAAATAATTCGCTCAACACACACATACTACGATAAAGACATAAGAAACATATTCAAATGTATATCGGCGTAATCACAAACAACACGACAATGAGATTACAACTTTTATAATTTCACAAAAAAAGATGTTGATTTAAATAAATTTCTTCCGTGAAAAGAAAATCTAGCTTCATTGAAAGACTGGAATTAATTAAATTATAGGAATGAATAATATCACTAATATATGTACTAACTATTAATAAAATTAATGTTGTTTTGTTATATTGGATTTTTCTTAAATAATGTATAGCTTATAACATTACTTTACATTGAATTATTACGGTCATAATAATTATAAAACGTAAAATGTTATATAAAGGCAGCTGGTTATCTCCCTGCTAGCAAGAGGGGATATTCTTTCCTTTCTCACACGTTTCACCGCTTCGTGTTACACCCCATGGCGTCTATGAGCTTGTATTTTTGTGTACACTTCAACACTTATATTTTGTCATAATTATACCTCAAATAAAATATTACAAACAAAACACTTTTTAACATAAATATTTATACATTGCAAAATAAATCAAAGTTTCCTATTTTAAAAGGAAGGTTAGATGTTAAATTTTTCCTATTTCTTTCTTTTTATTTTATAAATATTTTTATTAATTCAATTATTTATAGATCTAGTAAAACAGGTGATTATTATTGTTAATAATTTTATAATCGACAATATAAAATAATATTATTAAGTCTTCTATTATTTTCTACATAAAGGTCAATATTGCATTTTAAAAAAAGCAATTTGAAACCCAATTTACACTCTCAATATTAGTATCTACAATCTATGTCAACGAGTGAAATATTATATTTCCTTTGTTTTCTACACACTGTGACCTATAAAATAGATTATAAACAAACTCGGATAGTCGAATACTGATTGAATAATATAATTTTAATTTCTTATTTGATCTATTAAATTATCAATATGCATTTTTGTTTTACTCTGTTAGCCGTTGAATATTAATTCGATAAGTTAGTATTACTAGTTTTGAAATTTGTCATTAATTCTGTAGTAAAAAGTATCTATTTTATAGTTTAACATTAACAAAGTCACTGGTTTAATTAGATTTATGTACCAAAAAAAGATTTATCGATCAAATTTATCAAGCATTACATTGTATTATTACTATTTATCTTTCATCAATCAATATACTGTAACATTACAAACATAAATTAATGTATCTATAATGGTTTGTAAAACAGATATTATAAGAGATTACGGATTCGACTTAAGGGAACCAACCTTAAAATAATAAATTAACTGTTAATATATTTATAGGTAAAAAATTCGTAGAAAAGGCCATGTGACGCCTCAGCACTATTGTGGATTCGCATGATTTTCTTTCTAAAGGTTCTTGTTATCACTAGAAAGGTCTTACGAGAAAGCATTATCGAGTCAGTGTAAAATTTTTTAATTCTGCAAAAAATGCTTATGGAAATCTTGACTTTGTACTGGGTTTTTCTATAATTTTGAAACTAGTGGTTACCTACAAGGCTTTTTGTTCGGAATTTTTTGTTTTACAAAAGGGTGTGTTGGGTGCCGATTTTGATCCTTTTAGGCTCTCTTACTTTGGATATGCTTTATAAAATACAAAACAAATTCTTTCTAGTTTAAGGATCCGTTGGGTCCCACTAAATGGTCATAATGAAAACCTATATATTATTTTATGTACCACAAAGTTTTGATTATGTTTAACATACATATATTTAAATAATCAATGTGAGTATTTCAATAAACAATTATTGACCGAAGTTATAATCATTAAAATGTATTATATACCACTCTAACTTCAAAATCACAACTTTGATATGATTTTTCGGCGCTCGTGGTATAAAATACGATTCGAAACTAGTGCGTAAGTAGATTATTTGTCTCATGTGACGTTTTTACTCAAGCAAAGCGAGACCCGTGTTGAAATGTACTATTAAATACTATAAATTCAATCAATATATTTTCTTTTAATTTTCCGACTGATAACCTAAACATACGTATTTTGAATGCAATAAAAATTAAAAAACTCCGATCAGCTTGACTCTAAAAACTTTGTATAATTATACGCTTAAAGATTGTTTCGGGACACTCATTCCCTAATTATTATTGAATAATAAAAAATGTATAAGTTATTGATTGTTTTGATCTATATTTTTAATCAATTTCGATCAATTAAATATAAAAGTTTAGAATTAGATTATATAGTCATATATAATCAAAATTGTATATTTATAAGGCTTATAAAAGTTTTTAATGAATAATGTAAATAATATAAATAATAGATTTCAAGATTTGTACGATTAATTTATTTAAAATTTGCTGTTACTGAAAATAATAATTTCGTGAGCACCGCATATACGTATCAAGGGTAGGGACCAGTTAGATTTCAGCCTAGTGAAAGAAAAATTGTCAGGGACTGAAAAAAATTTTCAGAAAAAATGGTGCATTCAGAATTCTGAAAAAAAATCTTTACAGTAGTTGTGAATTATTTTTTCAGAAATGCTGAATCATTCCGAAAATACATGCTAGAAGTTGTTGGTAATCACATCTAGAATACACGAAAAAGAGTTAATTTCAAAACATTCAGAATTGCAGGACTAATTACATTTTTATGTTCAGCAGATCTCGACGTTTGCGGAAAATACCGTCATCTAAACGTACATTTTATTTTGTCTTTATATAACTGGAATATATATATATATATATATATATATATATATATATATATATATATATATATATATATATATATATATATATATATCTACATATACATATCATAAATATACGTTCATAATTTGAAAAAAAATTCTGAAATTATTTTTTCAGAATCCTGTGTGCCGAATTTATGAAGATTAGTTTTTTAAATTAGGTATTCAGAATTTGTAAATTATTTTTTCATATTCGCAATTTAGATTGTTTGTAAAAGTACTTGTTTAATTCCAAATTCAGAATTACTGAAAATAAATTTTTCATAATTATTTTTGTATTTTTACATTTACACGTATACTTGTACATGGATGTATATAGACTATTATCTGTATATAGATATATAATATGTAAGTGATTTATCGGAATACATACATACATGCTTATTGTAATGTAACATTATATGTTTCATATTTTTATAAATAAATATTATGAAATTGAATACTATCAAAACATTCCTAAATTATATTCGCAAATAGCTATTGAAACTGTAATTTTGACTCTTTTGTCAAATACAAATGTCTGTTTTGGACACTTATTTTAAATGATACTGTGCAAACTTTCATTTGGATTTTTAGTGAGACAACGAGCACAGCGTGTAAACAATGAATCAACAGAATGTAGAAATTCTGAATTCCAAATTTCAAAAAAATATTTTCAGATACTCGGAACATAGAAATCTAAAATATAAATTTCCAAAATTGCAGAACAAGAATTTATGTATATTCTGATGAATTACTTATTTATTATATGTCTATACAAATCATCTATGTACAAGTATACATACTTCCCAACATATTTATAAATGTATAAGGAAAGAACGTTATAATGTGCATAAACATCATTTTATTTTGCCTCGTCCCTTTTATGTACGCGGGCGCGCGGGCGTATAAGCGCATAAATGTGTAAATGAAAAATACAAAAATAATTCTAAAAAGTTTATATTCCGTAATTCTGAATTTGTAATTGAACAAGTATTTTTTCAAGCATTTTAAATTCCGACAAAGAAAAATCAATTTAAAAATTCTGAATACCGAATTGAAAAACAATATCTTCAGAAATTAGAATTCTGAAAAAGAAAATTCAGAATTCTTTTTTCAAATTATGAACGTATGTATATGATATGTATATATAGAAATATATATATATATATATATATATATATATATATATATATATATATATTTCTCGCGCGTGTGTATGCGTGCGTGCGTGTGTGTGTGAGCGTAAGTGTGTGTGTGTGTATGTGTGTGTGAGTTGTGTGTGAGTTTATTTTTTTCGGCTTCCTTATGTGCAACCTGGCTTCGTCTAGAAGAGTGGTAAGCGCGTGTGTGTGTGTGTGTGTATGTGAGAGAGTGTGTGTGCGTGCGTTCGCGTGTGTGTATGTGTATGTGAGTATGTGTGTGTGTTTGTTTTTTTCTTCTTCCTTATGTGCAACCTGGCTTCGTCTAGAAGAGTGGCAAGTTCCTGATGTGAGTGTGTGTGCGTGTGTGTGGGTGTGTGTGTGCGTATGCGGTAAAAATTTGTAGTCACCATAACTTTTGAAGGCCATCGAATTTCGGGCTGAAATTTTGCAGGTATATCACATATGACCCAACATAGAACTGATTAGATTTTGGAGCTAAATAGTAGAAACTTAATGCTCATTTTTAAAAATTTATCATTTAAAACACAAAATTTGTTTACACTGTTTATGCGTTAGACATGTCAAAAATCTGCATAAATGAGTAAAGTAGACGTAATTGGTGTATCTTACATTATATTTAAGAATTTGCCTTTATTAAAGAATTGGGATTTTAAGTTTTTAATATTTGTAAATGTTGGAAAATTTTCTTTTATCATTTTATACGTATAATATGTCAAAAATATGAATGTATCCTTAAAGCTCACGTAATTTCCTTTCAACTGGTGTATCTCACAGTTACTTTAAAGTAGGTTTCATGTAAGATACGCGATTTTGATTTGGAATTTAAAAATTGAAGAGAACAAGTTATTTGTGTGAACGAAATACGATTTTAAATTTATATATACATTTTACATGATCACATTTTGTGGTTATAATTTTGTAGTTTTATCAGAAATAATTCCGTATATAACTGATTAAGTTTTTGAACCAGCAATGCACCGTTTTAATCTAGCTTAACACCGTAGTTTATAACTGTCTATAACATTGTCGATTGGTTCAAAAGTCAATTGCAATTTTATCGATGTAAATATTCAATAAATGATTGTACATTAAATCTTTTTTAGTTTTGGAAGACTAGAACATGCAGATTGCCCATTGTCTATAATGGGTTAATTAATGTGATAAGACGGGGTTGGACATTGAAAAATAACGTAGATATTTAAAGGTTCACTAAAATTTTTTCCTTGAAGCCAGACGCTCAAAATTTCTTTTAGGTACATTGTGATATCGACTGCTTCCATTGAAGAAGACGTATCTCGCGAAAAAAGTTGGAAAAACGTATGACGTGGAAAAAGTTGGAAAAGGCGTATCTCGCAGAAATGGTTGAAAAACACTTTTTTTGAGTATATTTGTGAAAAGACGTATCTTGCCGTCTGATAAGAATCAGTAGTACAAACTTAAACTATGCCAGGCTTATGTCAAACTGGTCCTAAAAATGTTTGGGTCCCCACACATGTGGTATCATCCGGACAATACCGTATTTTCCAACCATTTTTGTGAAATACATTTTTTCCAACCACTTCTGCGAGATACGTCTTTTCCAACCACTTCTACGAGATATGTTTTTTCCAACCAGTTCTGAGAGATACGTCTTTACCAACTTTTTTGCGAGATACGTAGTTTTCAATTGAAGCCGTCGATATCTTATGAATAATTCAAAAATATTTTAAGGCCAATTTTCTTATGCAGTAAACTAGCAAATTTTAAATGTCTAAAACAAAAGTTCTAACCTCGATGTTCACTTAACGCAAATTTCTTTGCATTTTGTCTTACTGCAACATAAAAATTAATGAAACTTTTTATGCGGCTGGTTGGTATATCTTTTAAGTTCTTAGAAAGAGGAAGAAACATAGAGCTTTTATCGAATGTTTGAAATTTTAATAAATTTAGTAGATATTTGAAAAAATTGGCTCATACATTAGCCGTTCTGAACCTGTTAACAAGGGTTTGCGAAGCTAATCTTTAACGAATCAATTTGAAACTACCAGAGGATGCCTATTATATATAATTACCTTAGTTTGTATGGTCAGAATTAAAATTATTAAATTTAAGTCCACATATCGGTCTATCAATACTAAATTTATAAGTAAAATATAATTTTCATATATACTAGCAACAATACCTTGCTCGGTAACGCTCCCTCGGTCAATTTTAAATATCCATTTATCCATTCATCCACCCACCCATCCATCCATTCATCCATCCACCCAGTCCACAGAGACTATTAAGGGGTACGACGAATCTGAAATTTTTGGAGGATTTGAGTATAATATAATAAATTTTTACAAATACACATTTTATAAAAGAATGATTGTAATCGTCACGTTAAAATCATCATGTATACTGAGAAAAATAATTCTTTAATACCATAACTTAAGTATAGTGTAGATATTAGCAAAGCAAGCGTCATTGAGGTGGTTCGCATACGGAGATTGTAAGGGGAAAAGGGAAAAAGGTTGTGGAAGTCCTTTCTCCCAATTGAGGGAAGTGTAATAAGGTAGCGTGGAAACTTTGAGGCGAAAACGAGAGAAAGCAAATAAATTATTATAAATTAAATTATTCACATTATATTAATTTATCTTTTTGTCTGCAGAAATGCACACGCATATTTTTGCGAAAAATGGCGCTAACGAGATAGAGAGAGGGAAAAGAGTACGCGTAATACACTTAAACTGACTTGTTATTATAAAAGGAAACACTTAATATTTTGAAATTATGGTTATGCAAATCAAGAAAATACGATTTTAGTCATTCAGAAAATTGCAAGCTTACTAGCCTGGAAGGACAAAATTTATTGAGGCCTTACATTCATGCTCATATTCGAGATTCAACTTTGTTTTGGCCTTCTTAATAAAAACAGCAATGTTGAATAATTCAAATCATTCATGAAATAAAATGGTTATGAATCGCTCAAAAATATCATAAAATAACACGAAAAATCAGTATACGCTAATGTTTGTGAATATATACTAAATTGTGTAAAAGAAAGCTAAAGCACAAAGAGGGCGAACGCAAAAGCCAACGAGTACACACGAATAAAGAGGCCGACTCTATTTGACGAACACTCATACGCGCGACATTGTCAGAGGCCGAATAAGCAATAGCTCGCTGAGCAGAAGAGAGAGGGCGAAAAAACGAGCGAGGGGAGAGGAGCAGGTCGAGAATGGAGCAACTCTTGCGTAAGACACGCGGGACCGCGCAGCGCCAGGAATGTCAGGAAATAGTGATGAGGAAATACCAAAGCCACAGAGGGATTAGCGAAAATGGTATCGGTATAGTAGCGCGGGCACAAACAGTGCGTGTGCGCGGGAAGAAAGGAGTTTCATCTCGAGCGTTACATGAGTGATGAGTCCGAGAGTTTCTCTTCGCATCTGAGCGCACGCGTTCACCCGTCGTCTGCGACGCGTTTATCCCGCAGGAATTCCTATACACTTCGGCGAATACGAAGCTTATTCTATTCTGCTTTTCCGTCGTATGGGCAGAGGGCTTTTTATATCGAATATAATGGGAAATTAGAATGTCCAGTGGAAATTGCTTCGGTATTGAATTCCGAACTTGGGTATTATAATATATAATCGATAAAGTTGTATTGAGAACTATTGTCGAATGGTCATAATTTCGGAAATGTCAGCAATTGAAAATAGAATTATTTACGATGAATACTAAACTTTTAAAAATAAACATGTGAATATTTAGTTTGAACCGCAATTCCATTAAAATTATTATGTACGTGAAGTTAATCGCGTAGGAGTTAATTAAATAAATAATTAAGTAATCGTTTACTTTATTAAAGTAATTTGTCAAAAATTGATGCTAGTAGAGACCTTCTTCAAACTTGCAGCTAAATTACTTAAATTTTCACGACTTTGTTAACATAATATAAATCATTAGATCATATAAAAAGTAAACCTAAAAAAATCTTTTATACAAACGAATTTTGAAACTGATTAATAATTATTTCTAATTCATTATTTATATGAATAAAAATATACAATAATTCATCGATTGTTCAAGGTGAGAACAATTAAACATCAACTATTTATCTCAATCAGCATAAGCATTAAAAATATGAGCAAGTATAAAAAATCAGATTATAAAAAAATCTACATTATCTTAAAAAGATTTCGTTAAGTTTACAAATTATTCTTATAAAAATATCAGCATTAATAATAATAATAATAATATAAAAAATCTTTTGTGATTTCGTGCTTCAAAGAAAACAATAGCTATATTTAGATTCTAAAGGTTATAAGGATGTTATTTATAATGTTAGTAAAAGAGCTTCGCGCGCTCTTTTTGCTCCTCTGTCTATTTCTCTTTAGCACTCGATCACCGAGGATGCGCGCGCAATTTTACTTGAATATTACATGATTCTTATATTATATACAAATTAAAAATAAGCGACTGTTTGAAAGTTATTCAGCATTACAGAGAAACGTTAAATTTGAATAACTCAATCTCACGATCATACAAACTACACCCCAGTGATATCTACCACAAAATTTTATAAGTAATTCAACACTTTGTACAATATATAAATATAGCGGCAGTCCATAAAACTCAGGCCGAAATATCTTGCTCCACAAGGATGTTTCCAAGTGGACACTCTAATTTTTTACAGCCAGACGTCTCCTCCCCGCCCCTGCCATATCGTCCTCGGCATATCTCCTGTCCATCTCGTCTCCGAGAGGGACCATATAGTATACGACGTCTAGCAGCAGCAACAGCAACAGCAGCAGCAGCAGCAGCATCAGCAACAGCAGCGGCCGGTATCAACAATCTCGTAACCGCAGACACCCCTCGCGAGTATATACCCACTTGTTGGATGCGAGGGCGCGGGGCCGCGCGATCAGGCATCGGGACAGCACCACCTGATGCTACGCCACTGGCACATCGATCCTCCCTCCTCCCCCGAGCCGCGCCATCGTCGCCATGGCAACGAACCTCACCTTCCGCCAGCTTAAAGCCAGCGCGACGATGCTGCTTCTATTCTGCCCCACCACAACCCACTCCTCCCCCTCCCAACCACCACATGCGCCTAGCCACCCCTTATACCTTGTACCCGACAGACGCCTATCTCTCTCCTGCTTCCTATTCTCTCTACGTAGCTTCTGCGGGCCCCCTTTACACTTTTTCTCTCGCCCTATCCCTTTATCCCTTCTCTTTCTCTCTCACTCTCGTTTATGTCTTTTTTATCCTTTCTTCTTTCTATGCTACAGCATGTAAACCATTCGTCTTTCTCCTGTTTCTGCGCTCATCTCTGTACCTCTCTTTCTATCCTTATTTTTCGGTTTTTCCCTGCGCCTCGTTTACTCGCTTTTGCCCTCCAATATACCAGTGTATATATATGCACGGTTCTCTTTTGGTGCTTGGCGCGCGCGCCTTTTCTGCCACTCTCTTTCCCTCTCTCCCTCTCTCTCTTTCTATTTCACCCTTTGTCCGTCGGTGCGGCCTGATGTATACACGTCTAACGGACTCGTGGCCGCGCTCCGTAGGCGTGACGTCACGCGATAAACATTTGCGGTCAGTCCCGCGGTGTGTGTGCATAGCGTAATAGCATCAATTAAAGATCATCCTCTCTCTCTCTCTCTCTATACATATATATATATATATATATATATATATATATATATATATATATATATATATATATATATATATATATATATATATATATATATATATATATATATATATATATATATCTCGCTTTCTCATTGTCCGTTAGCGTGTTTCTCTTCGGGTCAAATTGTGTTCACTGCCTAGTGCCTTCACTATATAAACATACGCACATATATATATATATATATATATATATATATATATATATATATATATATATATATATATATATATATATATACACACACACGCACACACACACACACACACACACACACACACACACACACACACACACACACACACACACACACACACACACATATATATATATATATATATATATATATATATATATATATATATATATATATATATATATACGTACATATTTATATATAGAGAGCACGAGGTGCAGACGAGCTGAGCGCGCGTGGGTGTTTCTATTTCTTATTTGTCGCCTCGTGGCGTGTAGGCGATCGCATTGCACTCTGCACACTCATACGCAGGCACATGCACACAAAAGTTGCAAGAGACTAACTGCGTGCAATTCTATATCTATATCTACAGAGAAGGCTATATATAAGCATATAAATGTGCGCATTTACGTGAGCGTGTATGTGTTTGTGTTAGTACACATTTGAGAATATATATATGAGACGACGCACGTGTGATGATTCGAGTGTGTTATTATTACACCGGAGAGGCAATCCTGTTTATATGGAGTAGAACGAGGAGAATGAATTTTCCACCCCCCGGCGTTGCTGCCTTTCGCTCTATTTTTCTCTCCCTCTCCCTTTCACTTTAGCACTTTTGGCCTCTTTGTATTTTCTTAAGGGCGCGCGCGCGTGCTGTTTTCATTATTGATCTCCCCCCCCCCCCCCCCCCACGACACGAGCGACGCGCCACAGCTGGCTTGCACACCATCCGTGTATATGTGGGGATATGTCTGTGTGTGTGTGCGAGTGCGGCCGGATATTTGGACGCACTTTGCGCCCTCCGAACGCACGAAAATTAACGACGGCGCTTTCGATGTCGGAGGTATTATGTGCCGGCTGCTGCTGCTGCTACACTACTGCGTTCGCGGTCTCTCCCTCCTCTACCCGAACAAATAAATTACGAAATGCCAGCCGAGCTTTTGCGGCTGACGTTTGTACAAGCTGCCCTCTCTCTCTCTTCCCTTCTATCGCTCGCTTCCTCCTCCTTTCACTTTCTTTATCTAGCTTTTATCCAGCTAACTCTCGGCGCGTATATATATACGCGAATTTCCATATCGTTCTTATGGTAAAATGTTCTCGCACGTTCTCGTATATTTTGAGGAAAAAGAGAAATAGTATCGTAAAGGCCGATGGAATCTTGAGGAGCACGTAAAGAGGTAGTTTCCAGGAATTTTCCGACGCAAAATTCAAGACGTTGTGCATTATGCGATAAATATAACTGATAACACTATGATCTTTTTAAAGAAATTTTGTTTAGAGAAATGAATGACTATAAGAAATGTTTATAAATTGTATACAATAGAGAGTACGATTGCTCTTATAGTAAAATAAATTATTAAATTATAATAAAGTTGACTCTTTTAGCACTTAGGCGAATTTAGCAAAGGAGCTTAAGTTTGTTATACCTACATCGATCGTCTTGCATTAGCATTAGCTTTACTGCTTGTAATTATTCACGTGGTCTTGCACACTACTTCGTGTAATTAGTTAATTTAATGAAACAGCCTATATTATAAATGACTCTATTTATAAGTTAGTTTTTTTCTTTATAGATTTTTATGTCATAAAAAATTTTAATACCAGATTTCCAAAGAAACGAAAACTTTTGAGTAAATAAATAATGTTCACAAAGTTAATACTAAAGTTATTTTGATACTATGAACAACTTGAATTGGAAACCTCCATATTTAAATATCTGTTCAACCTTTCGACCGAAGGTTGTTGACTCGCAAGCTCGACTTTCAGCCTCAATGTTCGGTGAAATAATTTCACGCGTTAGGTGCAGAAACCCCTTTTTCAACGCTTCGTTTTTTCCTTCGCTTCTTCTGAATTCTGTTATTTGTTTTTCACGCTTCGCTGGGTTATTGGATGGGATTATTAATGACCAAGGTCTTGTGCAGCCCGGACTTAAGGCTAGAAAGCCAGGGGTAGAAATCAAGAGGCGTGGACTTTGTAAGCCGATACTTCCTTGATGATATAGAGGCTCCCCTGCCATACGATGGCATATTCAATATTTCGTACACACCAGATTTAATGGCTGAAGTTCGATATTACTAATACTGGGCAGGTCCGATCTCGAATTTTTTTAATTCATGAATTACACACTCGTTTACGTCAAAAGTATTTGATCATTGAAATATAACGACGAATGGAGGCCGGTTTGTTAATTTGTATTAAAATACTATGAAATTTTACAATATCTTGCCATATATGTTATTTTCAAAATAACAAAGCATACACATTTTCGTTAAAAGATGTGAGAAAATAAAGAAATGAAAACTTTATATTTTCTAAAAATCTTATAGAAAGATATATAAATACTACACTGAAAAAAAAATTTGTTAAATCTAAGTAAACGTTTCCTTGAATCGTACTAAGAAAATATTTATTTGATAATAGTAAATTTTATTTGATACTAGTAAATTTTTAATTATGTTTCGACTGGTATTCATCAATTCAATAAATATTTACTAAATTTAAGAAATATTTACTTTATTTAAGTAAATCTTTTCTTAGTACGATTCAAGGAAACGTTTACTTAGATTCAACAAATTTTTTTTTCAGTGTAGTAACCGAAACTTCTTCACTACGTGACTGGTATATATATATATATATATATATATATATATATATATATATATATATATATATATATATATATATATATCTGCTTTTAGTGCATTTTTTTTTCTTTTAAGGAATAAGCAGTTTAATAAATTTTCTATTGTTTAATATCAAATTGACAACTTCATGTTACATCTTATTCGTGATAATTATTCAAATGTTAAGGTCTCTCTAAATACTCGATATAGCACAGTTCATAGATATAGTAAATGGAGAAAATGATAGGTGGGTTTGCGCCACTGATTCTCCTCGGAGAAATAATATTTTGCGCTAAAAAGTTTGCGCGGATCTGAGCTCAACTCGTAATTCTTCGTGAAATCAATGAGAAAAATCATTGAAATTTCGATATTGGCCGAGTTGTCAAACTGGAATTGATTATTAACAAAATACACGCTACTTATGCTTCAAGCAACTCCAACTTCACAGTCGTCCAAACCAAAATTTCGGCAGGCAACAACAGCAGCAGCAAAATGATCAATTGTTCGGACCGTTTGCACTTGCAGCGGCCCTATTATATTTCATATTTTCGCGCGCACTATCTTTCTCTCTCGTGCAAGATTTGAAGTGATCGCTCGCATGATTTCTTACAAGAAAGGACACAGCAGCGCGCTTTCTCCCACTTTCTTCCTTTCTGATTTCGGCGAAGCAAGATCAAAACTAATTGTTCTCGCTGAGCTCACTCTCTTTCGGCTTGACCGCTACTATGGCAAGCTTGGTGCGCGTCTCGCGACGCCTGTTCTTAAGACAATATGTATGTAGTTACTTTTAAGAGCAATGAATACTCACTTTTATTATGTGATAATTTACATTAAAATCTCTGCATCCTTTCACCCACCACACGTGTTTCGGGCTATCGTTAAGTACCCTTAGCTGCACTTTCGCACGACGCTATTACCGCGATCAATTCTAGGCAGGTTTCAAACCGAAAATTAACTTCTTGTATTTTGGCCGGTTAGCGCGCGAGCACCAATGAATGACGAAGAAATAAAGAATATTTACAGAGTAAAAGTCGTTGTTTTCCTTTAGAAATAAGTTAGATAATTATTATTAAAAATTAAACTATTATTTTTCTTTGTGTTTATTGTTTTTCATTTGAAACATTTGGCGAAAGTTTAAAACTTTGTCCGACTAACCTTTGTAATGTTTCTGGTGATATGTGTAACCCTCGCTCGCGCGCGTGTTTTGTGGATGGTCAATTTTGGTTTCACAGTTCAGCCGACATCCGAAATTCAATAATTACCATTATTATTACCTTAATACCATTCGGATGGTACAACCAAATTGGTAGGTTAAGGGAGTTCTATACCAAATAGAAAAAACTCTGAGATAATTATAACATTTTCTATATAGGTTGGCACATGCCTCAAAAACATTCATATAAATTTTCAGAAGGCTAGGCTACTTAGAAGTCGATAAATCAATGTTTTTATTCGTACTTATTTACACGTTACGAAGCATGAGATGCTAAGATGTTGTGAAAAATTTTGTAGTATAAGACAAACGTTTGATGAAGAATTATTGCACCTGAAAAATATCATTGGGTACCTGTAACTTATAAAAAAAGTTCATTGAAAACAAAAGAAAGGTACATTTAACCTAAAAAAATGAATCAAATCAACATATTAATGGAACTTTTGATTGATAATTAGGTTGAAAAGAATTATTTAATTTAAATGTATAATTGTTATTTGGTATAAGTTTATCTATGCAACCTCTATAATCGAGTATATCTCGTGAATAAATAAGAAATATAAAGTGCAATCATTTTGACTAGTGCAGTAGGTATAGAACTCCCTTAATCCGAAATGTTTAATCTCTTTTTATTATTTATTATTAAATTTAGAGCGTTTCTGTTGAAACGTTGTAGAAACGTTTCTACAAAGGACCAAGTAACACGTTATATAGCTTGAAGTAGCCAGTAACGTCGCACAAAGGATTCTACAAGGTTTCTTTTGAAACGCAAACATGGACATTTCAAGGGTTCGGCTACGTATTCGCAACGGTTTTGAAACTATCATAGGATCGTACCTAAGTTTCCAAAAGTACGTTCGAGAAACGTTTCTGCAACGTTTCCTGCTATGTGGGGCCCCTGAAATGCAATTACCCATAGAAATTATAAAGAGCATAATTAAAGAAAAACTAAATTAGCATTTATCAGTACGTAATGTTTCTTTTCAATAATAAAATGCACTTATAAATTACATAAAAAATAGCGATTTAAAAAATAGTTGGGGTATAACTCCCTCATCTCCCCTCCCATTGGGGTATAACGGGCCAGCGTAATTTTACGCTCTTGCTGTTAAATTATGGGTATCAAAATACCGTAAGAGGGAAGTACAATGTTTATTTATGCTTAATCAATCGCAATATTAGATCGAGATATGTTACAACAACTCATAAATAAAGAGAAAATTTACATCTGCTTTGCATGAAAATTTTTGACATTTTTACGGCTCTAAAGCGACCTAAAATTCGTGTTTTATATCTGCTAGCATTTCAATTCTTCAAATTATGTTTTTTTTATAAATAAACATGTCAACCTCTTTATTTTTGAGCTCTCAACGACATGCCTATTCTTCTACAATCAAATAAAACGTTTTTATGTACTAAAAATGGTGGCTCATTATACCCCAACAAAAGTGGCCCATTATGCCCCATTTGTAATAGTATACGTTTCGTATCATAACTTTTTGTAATCTTAATGAAATAGAAAGTTACAAAAAGAAAAATGAAGCTTGAAACATACCCTAAAAATGGAGTAATTCCTGATTTTTGGAATCAATAAAAAACATACATGGTTGGAGATTTGAAAAGTTTTTGTCGTTTTTCTTATAACCTGATTTTTCAATAAAACTTCTCTGTGCTGTAAAAATTTGTTTGCTTGGAGCATTATATCCATATAAAGAAAATTAACTCACACTATGACCATAAGTAGATTAAGATGCGGAACAAAAAATTTCATCCCTCTTCTACAGCAAATATGACTAATGGCCCGTTATACCCCAGTCTCCCCTATATCTTTATTTCATTTTTGTAAGTATTACGTCAAAATATTGTTCACTACTTTCATTAACAGATAATAACGTTGATTGAAAAGAGTATAATAAAAAACTCTGCTCAATGTCTTTCTCTGTAGTTAACTATATATATAACACTTGATAGGCTATGCCATTATAACAATTAGTAACTGATTTAATCAACTTTATACCTTAATGTTGAGGCCATTAGAGATCACGTATAATTTTACAACACACTCAAGATCAAGAGCTACTTTATAAAAAAAATTAAAAAAAAGCTACGTCGAAAAACGCACTAAAGAGTATGAAGTAATCTATAAAAAATATGAATAATCGATAAAAACCTTTTCGAAGTCGGCGCTGAATTTCCCCGACTTACGGTAGTCTGACTTTAGAGGCATTATAAGTATATATGTTTAGACCCAATCCAGTATAATCATATCCATAAGAAAGATACTATTAGTCAGTTTTAAATTCGACGCCGACTTCAAACAAGTTTTTATCGATTATTCATACTTTTTATCGATTATGTCATACTTTTTAGTGCGTTTCTCGAAGTCGTTTATTTTATACGTTTTAGTTGTACCGGCCAAATTTCATTTTATTTATCCAAATCAAAAAGTTTATCCAAATCGGTTCAGTAGTTTCGGAAGAATCGACGAACGAACATAACAAAACGCCAGTACAGCATTTGCGGGAATAAAGTAAATTTGCGGGAATAAAGTGCCATTTTCGATCCGCTTTTCAGGTCAATAAAGTGGCCATTATAGTTAAGACGTGAATACAATTTTTTACTTATTGTTCGCTTACGATATTTTTTGTGATTCCTGTGCGTCAAATTCAAACGGGACTAAACAGTAATAGTATAGATCGCACGAGTGTGTAAATCATACGCACCAGTTGCATACGATATTTTTTTGCAATAGAGTGCGTAAAATGCGTTATTAAAGTACTGCATAAAGTGTGTACCTCCTCGATCATCAGAATATGTATTATATTTAGTTTGGGAGGGTTGCAGAGGGGGGGGGGGGATTGGGCGGGAGGGACGGGGTCGAAGGGCGAAACGCCCGCCTCCAACCAAAAATATACTTATAAATCATTAAAATTATATAAAAATTAAGATTTATACAAATTCTTTTGAAAACAGCTGCGACCTTCAGTTTGGCCATCGAGCGATCGGCACTGTAGCGCGCATAATTCAAAACATTGAAAAAGTTACTTTTACTTTACTACCGTTTAATACCGTAAACCAGTGTGTAAAATATTTTATGAATCGATAGCAGTATATAAAATATTTTACGCACTGAAATCGGTGCGTAATAGTACATTACGAATGCGTTGGACCTCGAAAGATTCAGAAAGTCCAAACGCTACGTCCAGGTCCTAGACTATACTATTAGCTAATAGTATAGTCAACGACCTGAACGTAGCGTTTGGACTTTCTGAATCTTTCAATGTCTAACGCTGCACGAGTATCGTATTCGCTGTGAGCACGACAGATATTGTACACAAAAATAGCGCCGTCTTACGGTCGAGTGACGTGAAGTGGGTAGTACAAAATACACAGGCTCTAGTTATGGACATTCAATGAAAATAATTTTTTATAAGTTTCTGACAATAAGATAACATATACTATACCACATGCTCACAGCGAATACTATTTTATAGCATGTATACATATGTACGGACTAAGGTCACGAAGTGCTATAAAATATTATACGATACACGTGGCATAAGTCGTCCTTCATAGCGCGGCGTTCAGCGCCCTTGATACGCCCTTGCTACGCTCAGGCGCTAAAACACGCCGTGCTGTAAAGAACTACTTAGGTCACACGTATCATAATGTACTATTACGCACTGTTTGGAATTGGGTAATAATATATTGTGCAACTAGGGGGGTAAGAGGACCATATCTAGAAATTACCCTCCCCTTGTCACACACCGTACTTTTTTTGAAAAGTGCATGTAAGGTCCTTTTTTAAGCATATAGGGCGAATGGGGAGTTGCACATTTTGGTCGTGCGCCATTTACTTACAGAATTAAATTACAATTTCATCTTCAAAATAATAATTTTCCAAAATTTTCACAATTGTAAAAATTTTCAAAATTGTAAAAATTTTGACTAGTAATCCGTATGATATTCCTTCGTACAGATTGGACACGGATACCATGTCTGAATCGGGCGAGTATATTAAGTGGGACACTTTCCCACCCGAGTCTGACACGGTATCCATATCAGATTCAGACCAGTAACACGCAGATTTGGTCAGAATCAGGTCACATTTCGGGCACAGTTTCTACACGGGCTGTAATGTAAAAGTTTCACGTTACCTCTAACTAAGGCTTGAATTTCCACAGAATGAAATTTTGCTTCGAGCGTTTCGCACACGCTGTCGTATAAGTTTCCATCCACATCACTATAAATTTTGTACCAAAATAAAAAATGTAAACAAGATACTTTTGTATCATGCATGTTAATATTGTTCTAATTACCATTTCAAGATAAATGGTACGTGTACACTTTTATAGTCAACATTAAGTTAGTGTTATGTGCTTAATTTAACGATGTGTCAAAAGCTCGGAAGAGCATACGCGAAAACACTCCCCCACTCCCTGAATTTAGTGTAATGAACTAGCGATAGGTAGCGTACAAGATTCTCGATATATAGTATTTAATAAATAATAAATTTAATATTTCTCTAGAAGATACATGATTCTATAGAAACATGAATCTTTTAGAAAACACTCATCTATAGAAACTAATAGAAGACTGTGCTAATAGGGTGGGCGGCTGAGTTCCTCCCAGGTATCTAAATTAGGGGGGGGGGTATTTCGCTTACGCTCTTACGAGCGTTTATACATTTCAATTTAACTTTAATTTTATTAATTTGATTAATAATGACTCCTACACGCCATTAACGTGCGACTTATTTAGGTTAACGATGTACTTAAAAAAAACCTAATGAAAATGAAACTGTACTGAGATGCCCATAAATTCTACAACACGATCATTATGACATTATAGATGCAACAAATTGTACTTAATAATTAATACCATGACGTAAAAAAGTTCTTTTTAGAAATTGTAGAATTTAAAATAAAACTATTAGTTACTAAGTTATACTAATACGCACTGAATGAATTTAAAAATTACACAAGAAAAACAATCTGATAGTAAATCACTAAAAATTAAGAGAACGTTAAAAAAACGACATTGCTAGTGTCTCTGTTTTACTTCATGGTATACATTTTAAGGAAAAGATTGAGTATTCTTATAAGTTATATATGCAGTTTAGAGTTGATAATTTAAACTTGGTGTCAAGTTACTTAAAAATTATTCAACAAGTTCCTATTTAACGTATCTTTGATAGCTCTAATGCAAAAAGTAATTTCGCAGTTTAAACTGTGATTTCAATGAGAAATAAGTTTCGGTTATGAGAAAGTCCGAAATAACACATTAGACGTTAAAGTCAAAGTCGTTAAGTGCAATGGATCCTGGACTATGACACTAAATTTAATGGATATTATGAGATAAAGTATTTTAATCTTTTTAATTAATTGGCGAGAATTCCCATTTACTTTATACACGTTTTATTGTTTTAATTAAGCACATGAGAAGTAAAGATGAAAAATCTATTTTTAAAAGTACAACATTTCAGAATCATCGTATAGCAGTGAGATTTAAAATCATTATTTAAATTTTAAATGAGAAATAATTATAAATATAATGTTTTTTTTTTTTTTTTTTTTTTTAACGTCGCCATGTTTGTGCTCCCATGTGGTGTTAATCGACGACGGGGGTTTGCGGTGTGTTTGTAAACAAAGCACATGTAATTTTTACAGTGGTGCTTGTATCAATCGGCAGAGACTAGGATTCGAACCCGGGTCACCGGCGTGGGAATCCGACACTCTACCGACTGAGCCGCCGCAGGCCCCATAAATATAATGTATTTAATAAATCTGAAATGTGCTAGCCTGTGTAAGGAGCGTTGATATATTGAATATACTTTTTATCAGTATACCTTCACCATGTGCTTCAGATATTTTTTGTGTTAATCAAATGAACTCTTCATGTTTTTTATCAAAATGTTTTTCAATATAAATTGAACAAGTAATAAACTTTTAACAAAAATGTCTTATTTGAATGGCTAATAATTTTATGCTACTGTAAATTTGATGGAATTTCTAAATGTATATATCTGTGGATTCCCGGAAAAATGACTTAAGTCCATTTTTAAATTGAATTTCGAACGAATTTGGTATCCTTACATAATAGTATACTTTTAAATAAAAATGCAAAAAATAAAGATAGTGTAAAAATAAGTGACCATATCTACTATTTATGAGTTTTGAAACACTAGTTTAAATGGAAATTAATAACTTTAAACCTGAATATTTAAAAAAAAAATTGAAAAGTGGACTCAAGTCGTTTTTCCGGGAACCCACAGATATGATGAGGCGAATAACTGCAAACTGGATCAATTTATATTATTCTCTAAAAACATAACTACGTACTAATTTATTGTATCCTTCTGAGGGCATTATTAATGCTGAAAATATGCATAAAGATCATGCGCACACGACACACTGCCAATCGAGGTATCAGTGCGCAGTTTTATAGAATTTCGCGTGGATGATCGGCCGTTGCTAAACCGTTAGCATATAATTTTAAAACAGACTTAGGTCATATACTTTCAAGTTTCACGTTAAACCGATCGGGATGACTATGAAACATAAACTTTCACAGTAACAAATACAAAGGATAGTTTGAGAAACTGACAGAAACAGTCTTGAAACTTGAATGTTTGATATCTTGAAATCCAGAAAAGGAACAATTGTGAATTTGAAGTGAGGAAAAATTCACAATACATCTTCCGAACGAGTTAATGAATTTTCAAGAAACTATTTTTTTAAAGAAATACAAAGAAAAAGATGTTACGAGTAATTGCAACATATCAATTAAAATACTACACTTTTTTAATAGAATTAATTCATATGGAAATTTTTGTATAGGTTAAAATCAAACATTTTAAGGGGGCTCTTCGATGAAAAATAAATCTTCCGTAGCTTTAAGGCTAACAAAATAATATTTACATGGCATGTTTATAATAATATTATCAATTCATATACACATTTTAAAAAAATTTATCAAATAATATCGAAGTTATTGAGAATAATAGGTTTATTTTAAGTAAAATTAGGCTGTACGATAAAAATTGTTGGCGCACACCATAATGACATTTATGAAGCAAAAAATTTGATAATGTTTTTGACAGTAAAATAAAAATAAGTTAGCTGAAACTACTAATTTTTACTCAACTATGTGTTTCTTAAAAATAATAAATATTTGTTGATTAAAAATTGTTAAAAACAGTGCCAATTTGTTAATAGAATAATTTAACATGAGCTTTGTCATGGATATTAACAAAATATTTCAGCTAACTAATGTTGAGAATACTTCAAAGAACGTATCCTAAAAGTTTCATCAAGATTGATTATTTTGGTATGCGCCAACAACATTTTGAAAACTTAAATAATGAGAAAAACGCAATTTATAAAAAAATAATGAAAAATGTAGCTGTATTTTACAATACGTTACTGCAAATTTACCAAACTTTATTATATTTATAAAAATAAATAAAAAGCTTTTAAAAAATAATATAGATAATTTTTAACCTATAACACAAAAATAAACTTTCTTTTACTTAATTTCCATAGCCTTTAAACGATCGAAATTAGGCGAAATAACGTGAAATTACAATAAATAGCTTTGACTAAACTATGACATTTTTTAGCTCAAAATATAAAATATCAGTATATTGCTGTTTCTAAATTTATTTTTAAATTTTTCAAACAAATCACCGGAGAGCCACCGTAATGTATATACATACATCCGGTGTGCTTGCCGCCAGTATAGTTTACCCTCGGCGCTTTGATAACAGATACTTGAAATGATATATTTTTTTAAATAAAATTATATAAATGCGTACACCTTAAATCGCAATATAAAAGCTGTAAAAATTTAAATAATAAACTGTGAAATAAAAAATTTTAGCTTTCCCATCTAAAAAAGAAGCTCATAAATATCAGTATATATCATCAAACATAATTATATCCGATCATGTATAATCATATACATTTATGTACAAATTACATATATCATCATAATTTAAAATCATACACATCGATATATTTTCTTGCGTTAATGGAGTTGACATACACAGAAAAATATATCTATCTCAAAAGTGCTTACTGCAGTGCAATTAAATTTGTATGATTTTAATAAGAATCTTAAAAGTAAAAACTATGGCTTATTTACCAATTAAGGCTGTAATTCACATTAATTTTAAAATTCTTATTGTTCATAGTGTTGTAACTTAATGAGACGTAAAGAAAACAATCAAATAAAATTTAAAAAACGCAAAAACTATTAAACATATTATGAGGTTATTATAATTACTCGAGATTATTATAATTACTTTTTCTTTGTTTCGATAAATCAAGTGTATCTCTTAAAAAAAAAATTCCATAAATACCTCAAATTTTATGCTTTTAAACCAGTATCTCCCCTTAAGGGGGCATTCCGTATAGATGATAAAAAATCGATTTTTTACGTTAATCTGAAGAATATATGTACCCCCAAAATTACTGCCCGAAATCCCAAGTATACATGAAGGTATATGACTATGCACGTCAAGCAGGTAGAGCGGGGCGTAGCCAAATATTAAACGCGTATTTCTCGAAATGACTTTCTGTTAATTTGGCGGACACGATAACTCAATAAATTTTCAACGAAAAAACTTGAATTTTTTTACATATATAAATATAAAAATAGATTATGGAGGTACAATAACATCTTAAGAATTATAAAATTCTATACATTTTGTCGCAAAATAAAAGCTGATTTTTTGGAAAAAATTGTAATTATTTTTCTAAATCGCGCCAAAATTTTATTGTATACTTTCCTATTGTTTTTTGAGGTTTAATACCTCCGTACTATCATACTGTAACTAATTTATTTTACTTTCTTTCGTTTCCGATTACTTTAATGGATGATAGAGTGTCCGCCGATTAAGGGTCTCGACACCAAAGCCAGTGCGCACGACCGATGTATACCTACACACACACATATATATATATATATATCATAATGCATTATAAAAAATTGATTTTACTTTTTCAACAGTGCATAAATACATACAGAAAAGTTTTAATTGATTTGAATCAATAGTTTCTTTGTGAAAAATCTCCAAACATCACCTCTGTTTTTGTCATCTATACGGAATACTTCCCTTAAGGTGATGCTAAAGCCACCCGTCACCAACAAATATGAGGAACCACTTTTCTTATTTTATTTTTAATTTAGAGTAAATATATCTATGAAACGTTATTGCCCTACTCAAAGACAACAACTTTTCAGAGAGATATTTTCTAAAAATTAAATATTGAATGAAAAAAGTGGTTCCCCGTATTTAACGGTAACAAAAGGGTTTAGCATCACCTTAAGGGGGCACATCACCTTTAAAATGTGCAACAAAAAATTGATTAGGAATTTTTATTTAAATATTTATTTTAATAAGGGTTTTTTTCCCTGAAAGTATACATAAAAACTTACCAATTTGTATATTTTTTACCTTCGTTGGACCTTCTATGCCTCCATGGCAAACCAGACTGTTTTCGAAGAATTTAAACACTGTCCCTAAAATTCCAAGTCTACGCATGGATGGATTGGGCTAAACATTTATGGAGATACTCATTATAGTAGTACTTTTAGTATGAACGTAGGGATTTTTATTTGAACGAGTAGAAAATTTTTTACATCTATAAAAGTGATAAAATTATTAAAAAATAAGTGTTATATTGACAATGTTCATATAAAAAAATACTTCTATTCGCTCAAATCAAAATCCCTACGTTGCTAGATCTTACGGACAGTGCTTAAAGTCTTCGAAAACAGTTTGGTTTGCCAGGGAGGCATAGAAGGTCCAACGAAGGTAAAAAGTATACAAATTGGTAGGTTTTTATGTATACTTTCAGGAGAAAAAACCCTTATTAAAATAAATATCAAAATAAAAATTCCTAATCAATTTTTTTGTTTCACATTTTAAAGGTGGTGTGCCCCCTTAAAAAGTACCACGCGCCTGCACAATGGATGCACGAGTCTTATTAAGATATGCTAGGGGAGAGACTCATCGGAAGCAAAAGCGTAGACTTCCGGGAGAGCAATAGCAGACGACAGAAACTTAATACGAGGGTAGTTCAATAAGTCTTTAGAATGACCAACAGATGGCGCGCGAATCGCTCCAAATCATCTGTTTTCAGTCAGCACCATTCCCGACTAGATATATGGTGCAGTCACAGTCCACATCTTCTGAGTTTACGTGTTTTTATAACCAATTGAAAAAAAAAAATTGCTTGTTAAGAAAAATGGAAAAAAACGAGTTCAGAGCGGTAATTAAACATTTTCATTTAAAGGGTTTAACTCCATATGAGATAAAAAATGAATTTGACTCAGTTCATGGCACATCTGCCCCTGCCTTAGCAACGGTTTATAACTGGGTAAATGAATTTAAGCGTGGTCGTACATCAATAAGTGACGAACCACGTTCAGGAAGGCCCGTAGAAGCAACTACTCCCGAAATCATCAATAAAATCCACGATATGGTGTTGAAGGATAGAAGATTAAAAGTGCGGGAGTTAGCTGAGGCCACAAGGATATCTATAGGTGCAGTTGTTTCAATTCTACATGAAAAATTAGGCATGAAAAAGCTATCGGCAAGATGGGTGCCGCGTTTGCTCTCAGCTGAGAATAAACGCAATAGAGTGGTCGCCTCTGAGGCTCTTTTGGCGCGCATAAGTCGGAATCCTGAGGAATTTTTTCGTCGATTTGTGACTGTGGATGAAATATGGATACACCACTACACTCCTGAGACAAAGGAACAATCCAAACAGTGGATTTCCACAGGCGAACCAGCTCCAAAGAAGGCAAAGACCGTAAAGTCAGCTGGTAAGGTTATGGCTACAGTTTTTTGGGATGCACGTGGAATTATACTTATTGACTACTTGGAAAAGGGTAATGCAATTACTGGTGAGTATTATGCATCATTATTAGAGCAGCTGAAAGAAGAAATTAAAAAAAAACGACCACATTTGGCGAGAAAAAAAATTCTCTTTCATCACGACAACGCCCGAGTTCACACATGCTTCGTTTCAATGGCTAAAATTGAAGAACTAAAATTCGAATTGGTCGAACACCCACCGTATTCACCAGATTTAGCCCCCAGTGACTTTTTCTTATTTCCAAACTTGAAAAAATGGCTCGGTGGACAGAGATTTACGGACAACGAAGACGTCATTGCCTCTGTAAGTGCTTATTTTGAGGAACTTCCGAAAACGCACTTTTCTGAAGGATTAAAAAACCTTAAAAAGTGATTGACCAAGTGTATAGAGCTCCAAGGAGATTATGTTGAAAAATAAAAAAAAATTTACCCAAAAAAAATTGTTTTTATACTTTATTCTAAAGACTTATTGAACTACCCTCGTATCATTATATATTTGTTCGGCCGCGCCACGTATATTGTCAGCGTGGTACTGGAGAACCATGTGATTATGTAAATGTAAGTAAAATTTCGTATGAATGCGTATGAGCACATATAATTATGTATGATCATATATTAACGTATATGAGCCCCATTTTTAGCCGGGTTTCTTTACTCGAATCATTTTGTATAACATACTCTAATACACGAAGAATGCAATGCTGAATAGGAAAAAGACAATAAACACATAAAAACTGTATCCGAGAAATCCAAGTAACGCAAGTATCAGTAACCAGGATTACATTAGATCGTTTACGTAAACAAATAAATTTTACCGTAGCGTAAGCTCGGCGCGAAAGAACCACAAGATACAACGAAAGCTAGAAAAAGAAAGGAACGAAAGAGCAAGTGCTGATAAAAAGCGGCTGTAACTCTGTTCGAAAGACCGTTTCAAATTAAAATTTGTACAGAAGAACTTGGCTAGCATCGATCGTTCACCGCGATACCCAGCACATAGAGACGCTCCTGGACGCGTTTTTAATTTATAACCTCGTATTTTCAGGTCGTTGCGTCGGACGGGGAACAGGAAACGCCGAGTGCTAGAGTGAAAAGCGAAGGAAAATAAAAGGGAAGCGGCAGCGAAGTAACGGCCAGCAGATGTGCTCGTGGATATCACGCGTCACTTTAAATCAAAACATATTCGTCTTCCCTTTTCCGCTATCTCCGGGAACGCGCGAGCTTACGCGCAAAGGGCAAAAAAGAGAGACGTGCTACCGCATTGCTCAAAAATGTATTATACGTAAAGCTGTGCCTCGGTTTGTTTGATACCTGCTTTTCTGTAAAAATTTATTAAAGAATTTAATATTTACTGAAATATGTAGTTAACTCGTTAACATTCACACCTGCAATATGTTGGATATGGGTGAAGCCTGTGATATCGTATCCAGTTAATTTATGTAGAAGACAAACATTTGTTTATTTACCTTTGAAAATAAATAAATACTAAAGTAAATACTTGAACAGTTTGAAAATCAAACATTTAATTTACTAATATTATTCATTGATTTAATAGATGAGTTTATACTGTAAAATACGTAATTTCTACAGTTTATAATTTTAATAAGGAAGTTTTAAAAACTAATTCGTAATAAATATCCTTTTTTCGTTTATAGAAATGTATTTAATAATTTTGAAACATACATTTGTTTATAAAGGTAACAAATTTTAAAAGTGTATAATCAGAATTGCGTGTTACTTATGTACTTGCATTTTCTCCAAATTGCGTGCGCAAAGTTCTATTATACGCACTATTTTGCGAAAGCTAAGTACCGAATCCACGTATGGTTCGAAGCAAAGTACTTACTTTGCGCACTGATATAGGCGCCTATATAGGCGAAATTACTGATTCTGAATACAATTTCGCAGCTTGCGTTATCTCTGAGAGAAAAACTAGTTGCCATTTTGGGATCTCTGCACGCTTTCAACCTGCTGGAACACTGTTGGCATAATGCACTGCATAGTGACAGACATAGTCATGCGCAAAATGTATTTTTTTTTCAATATTACTTCACGGGAAAAAATAGCCGGCTATTCCTACAGGAAAGAACGTGGATACTCCAGTCCAAGTCATGTTAATTCTCCAAATAGTTTGCCTTGTATTGCCCTCATGCGCGATTTTAGATATTCTACAAATGTGGCTTGGGAATTTACCAAGCCAGCTGTTTGGCGCCTGATTAAGTTCGCGTAACATCACATTTTTTTAATTTTTTCAGTTATACATAACTATATTTTCGTTGAAAAATAATCTATTTGTTTGCTTTCATATATTTATTATATTTTAAAGTCAATGTTATTGTTAGTTTTCTTCGGTTTCCAGAAACTTTACGCAGATACACGTGTGCGATGAAAAAAGGTGTGGTTATTTGGGCTCAAGCTTTGATTGGGCTTTCTACAAACCGAGCCTGTAAGATTATCAACATGTGCGTACCCAAATTACTGTCATGTAAATATTACGAGATATTTTTTTCCATGTTCTATTTTCTCTCCTGCTACACCATGCTTTGCGTGCGGGATCAATGTTCCTACTTATGTTTTATTTAATCTAAATTGAATTTGTAACATTTAAACTTACGTGCCAAAGAATATTTATTCAAGTAATATTTTTTCTGAAACTCACCTGCAACATAAAGAAAAATTTACAATTAGAAGACTATTCAAATATAATATAGAAATAAAGATTAAATATATAGATTATATGATACAATTGACTTATACCTTTTTAGTATATAATATGGATGCAGGTAATGTGATCATGCAGGTAATGTGGCAACCTACACGAGATCTCGGTGTATGCGATATTCTGGGGCGCCGTAACTCCTACAGTATATGTATTGTGACAATAGACGTTGAGACGCGCTGTGACCCCACTGCTAGCGCCCTCTAATTATAAGATAGTGTTTTTAATGTTAATTTAATGTTTAATGTTTTTCTTAGCAGTGCATGCATGAAAAGAAGCCACTTTTCTCAGCGGGATATGAGTGAAAAAAGATCATACGGTACGTAAAATTGTAGCTTTATTTACCTACTTTAAGATGCATGAGCCAGTTTTTGTCGGAGTTTATTTTTGATCCGAAAATTGCAACTTTCGTTGACGTTTATCGGTTATTGGTAAAGTGGCCATACGAATGCATTGCAAGGCAAAAGCCAATCGACGCCGATAGAAACGGCGGTTGCTTATTCAAAATTCCTAGGCCTACTAATCCTAAAATATTGACCCCAAGGTGTACGTTACGGCACCATGTAGTTAAATAATATAGAAAGAAAGTCTATACTAGACTAGTCTTGATTTTTTGAACCACTTACTATACGACTTCGCCGTAAAGTGGCCAATTTCTAACTACTTATAACTTCTTTAATTAATATTCAAAGAGTAAATTTTTTTGTAAAAGACTCATGAAGTATTAGAGATAACACTTCAAATAATATGTTTCAATAGTTTTCGAAGCCCGAAAACCCGATACATATCTACTGGAAATCGAAAGTTCCTTAAGGTGGCAACATTATCTGCACCCCTCTTAATATTAATTATTTTTATATGTATAATCACAGTTTTTTATCCTCTATTTTCATTCACTATATTGTCGGTCCAAGCAATTTGATGGCCTAATGAAGACCAAATAACTTTAAATAATTACGCTTTCTTTTTTAACGAATGAAATTAACATGGTTTATAGTTGAAACTCGTTCGGAGTCAGAGAAATACAGAGATAATGCAACAAGTGTGCGAAGTAGGTGATTCCTACACGAGTGGAGTTTGTTGTCCGATCGAAGGGAGTCCGGTGCATGGCAATCGATGTTCACGTATCAGATCGCGTCAAGAATAGAGATGAAGTTCAGTTGTTACGTGACGTCATATTTTTGGAGGATAATTACGTAAATATAAATGGAAGATATTAACGTATATATAACAATTATAGAAAGCACCACCTAGATTTAATTTTTCTCGGCGCACAGATAAATGTAATGTGAGTCACTTTTAAAGAGAGAAATGAGCGAATTAATTACCAATTTAAAATTTCTAACAGTTTTGAAGTATTATACCAATCATTGACAAGGAGAGGCCACAGCCTGCGGGAAGAGATTTTCACTGAGGCTTCAGGAAGCAGTTTCTGGTACCTAAAAATGATGCCTAGCACCCGTAGTTTCGTCTCATAGGCCCTTAGAGTCGATATATGCCCTTTTGTAATCAAATAAGTGTTATTTCAGTAAAAAATGGTACATATACTTCATATTACAACTCTGCAAGTTTTTTGCTAGAGAAATGATGTAATAAGATGTAAAAGTTGACTCAAAGAGCTTTAATTTAAGCTTTGTTTCATACACAAACAATATTATGCATTTTTAATTGTTTATAACTTTGCAATATAATATTATTTGTGTATGAAATAAAGCGTAAATTGAAGCTCTTTTAGTCAACTTTTTTATTGCATTACAGCATTTCTCTAGCAAGAAAAAACTTTCAGAGATATGATACAAAGCATAGGAACCATTTTTTACTGAAATAACACGTATTTTGATTACAAAAGGGCATATATAGACCCCAAGGTTCTATGAGACGAAACTGCGAGTACAATGCATCACTTTTAGGTACCAGAAACCACTTCCTGAAGTCTTAGCGAAAATCGCTTCCCGCAGGTTGTGACCCCTCCTTCTAAGTAGCGAAAATAACGAGAAACTGGAAACGATTTGAGAAAGAATCAAAATAGAAGGATCAAAAAAGAAAAATAGAAGTTTTAATTCAATTAGGACACATTTTTAGAATAGAACTCAATCCACATCGCTGTGCACCAATCTTGAAATTCCGAGCTTTAAAGAAGTATCGTTCGCTGTCAATTAACAATGATGATAAAAACAATGATGCCCCAAGTGTCAAACAATTGCACTCACAGAAATGATTTTTTTTGGCGCTAGAGGATTTTTCTCTTGACCAAATCCTTTTTATTCAAATTGTAAGTCGTTTAGACTCAACAAGAATATTTTTGATTCAAGAACCCATTTTTTAAAGGTTTTTCTTTTCACTCAAAAAGAATTTCATTTTAAACAAGAACGAATCTTTTTACGTAAAAAATAATCCTCTTGGTACAATATTTTTGAACCAGTTTTTTTACAGTTAATGAATTGTGGGCTTACATCTCCCGACTAGAATAATCCTCTTGGCACAAGATGGAATTTCATAGTTATATCTTTCGCCGCTAGGCTACGCCACCTGCCCTAGAAACATTAATTAAAATTCTTTTATTTCCGGAAATTTTCGTCTATTTTAACAATTTCATTTAAGTAGGCAAGTAAATAACATGAATTGTAATCAAATTACCAATATTTTAAACGCATTAAGTATAAACAAACAAAATTGTAGTCGTTACTACGATAATAAGTCTTTTCCGCAAGTGGTAAAATGACATCTGGATTGATATACAAGAAATGAAACATGCTCTTGTATATAAGGATTGTTCAAACGGAAAATCCTCTTGGTTTAAGTAGATATTTTATAAGAAAATAAAACATGGTAGGTAATCTTGAAGCTTGAATCTTGGAGTTCAGATTGAAAATTGGAATTTCAACCTTCAAGCTACCTTCAAATTCACCCCATAGCAAATCGGCAACAAGAAGTTAATAATGGGCTCAATCGTTTCTACTTTTAAACCAGTATGAATATTTGTGCGTCACGAATAATCTTTTTGGTACAAAATTTTTGAACCGGTTTTCTTTAGTATTAAAAACTCGAATCATTCGATACGAATAATCCTTTTGTCTCAAGAAGAATGTGGTTTCGATACTTGTTTCTTCTTAATATAAGAGGAATCCGTTTCAGGCAAATGGATATGATGCCAAAATGATTTTCCTTTTGAGTCAAAAAGATGTCCTCTTGGCAACTTATTTAAGATTATTTTCTTGTTGATTCAAAAGGATTTTTCTCTGAGTGTGAATTAATTACATATCACACCTACAGAACAACTTCCTTTTTGTACACAAAACAGCTCATGCGAGAATAGAAGCTTTTAATGAATCCGCTTACCACAAGAATTTCAATCCACAATGCTTTTTCCTGTAGTAAGAAGATTCATTTAGAAGAAAAAAATTTTTGAACCATGAAGAATTATTTTGGTTCAAATAGAATTTTCTCTTAGCAACTTATTCAAAATTATTTATCTTGCTGCAAAAGGACACTTTCATTGAGTGTAGAATTTTGAATTGCAATAGTCTTGTTCTTCATGCGATATGAGTTATAATTAATTTCTTAAGTACATAACTTATCTGCGCGATATAGAACAAATAAGTTGTATTTAATGAATAGAAAAAGGATTTAATAATATATATTTTTAAGAAATGTAACAAATATTAATTATATTTCTGATTTCCAATGCATTCAATGTTACTGTTTGCCAAGTATCTATTGCGCGTAACTTCTGTATACTTTATTTCTATAGTCAAATGCGTATTATTTCGCTGCACCAGACGGTTTCCGAGCGCGTGGCGTACATCACGCAAAAAAACTATCGAACACTCTTTGAGCTCGTTTTGTTGCGCATACTGTTAACGCCATAACCCAGCTGGAGGCTGTAAAATCGACGATACACGCTTTAGGCCACTGCTGCGCACTCGTGTCAATTTGGTTTTCTCGTGCGATGATTCTAGTGTATATATGCATACTGGAGTGCATAAATTGTGGACTCGACAACATGCAGAGGCTAAAAAATATTTACCCTCACCAGCGAACGACAAGAGGACCGCTTGCACAAGTCCTTTGTGCAACAGTTGAATAATAATGTTTTATCTTGGAAAAAGTGCACTCAGAGCTTCATGCGCTCGAAAGCTTTACGAGAAAGGACGAGAAAGAGACAAAAACAGTAATTTCGAGTTGTATAGACTAAACCATGGAAGTCGAAAGTTTACATTAAACTGTAATTAACAGAAATACTCGCTTCTAAATCCTTGACGATAAACATTTCTTGCGTTTATGTTTGCTCATCGGGAAGTATTTGAAAGACATTTAATGAATTCCTTTTGACAAAACTGTTTAACGTTAATGCCAGTGATTAACGCATGGGTAAATAAAAAGGACGTACTTCAAATCGAAATTTATTCAACGTCAAACGTGCTTTAAAAGAAATTGAATTTTCGAAACATTCGTCGCCATCAGCCCTCTGTGTAATTCCGTCAGAATATTTGCATAGCAGTTTTAACTGCATGAGCTTGTGGGAACAACCGAATGCATCTACCTACGAACCAAACAGAATTTTTACCACGCATAACTTGAACGTTTTATATATAAAGCACTGCGTAATATGGTTGATGTCCTTTTCATATGAATTTGAATGCGGGGGTGTCAAATTTCAAGCTTTGCAGTGTATACGGTTTTATTGATCATGTACGGAATATTTCGGTCCAATTTAGATGATATTTTGATTTATGTAGAGCCCGAATTTACTCGCCCTCCATGCAGCAATAATCTACATTCTACAACGTTTAAAGTATATATTCTAATATGTCTATTAAAGTCGTTAAGATTTAATCTTGACCATAACTTATGGAAATTTGCTGGAATCATTTTTCAGAAGAATTAGGAAGTTACGGTTAAAAACTCGGTCTAGATATCGCATTGGTGGCAGGCCCAACATGCCAGCTTTCTTATGCACAGTAGACTTGAGGCAGATATGCGTAAAACACCTGTGTGGTACACGCGCACATGATCACCGACATTACCGACACGGACGTTTCGCGCATTACTGCCTCGAGTATATAGACTGTGGACTGCGCATTAGAAAACCGCCACATTAGACCAGCCATCCATGCGACATCTGGATCGAATTTTCAACCGCAGCATCCTAATAGAAAATATTTAACAGACAACAAACTCCAACTTTATCAAAATGTCTGTAGCATTGGGAAAACAAATTTGCCTTACGCTATCTAGTAGTTCCAATATGGCGGCTGAGAGAAATGGTAGGGGAAATTGGGGCATAACGGAGCAGTTGTGATAACTTTGCTTCAAAAGTGCAGTTAATTTACCCTTTCCTATCAACCGTGATAATGCAGAACGAATTTTAAAAGTAGATACAGTACATGTTGTAAAAATGGCATTAATTACAACTTGAAAAATCTGGTATTATTGTTTCTGTTCTCTATGTGTAATAAAAATTATTCTAATTTATTTAGGTAGCTATTTCCGTAAGTTATAATGATAACAATAATTTAAAAAATTCTTCCTGTCTTAATATGTACCATCCTCGTAATAATAACGGTATGGAACATCGTGATTTCGATGTATTCAGATCATA